>JAWWLZ010000491.1:0-18111 GCA_035041345.1 Poliocrania exsul | reverse complement strand
GTTTTCTTTGTTAACCACTGGCGAGGGCAGTTAATGGCAGGGGAGAGAATTTACATAATAATTCCAAACTACAACATCCTCACAGAGGTGGAAGAACAGAGCAGGTGACCTTGCAGAGATATATGATTTCCTAAATCAGTGCACATTCACACACACAGGAGAAACACTAAATACTTTCAAGTTTGCATGTGTATGTGACCTCTCTGAAGAAAAAGAGACTCACCCCAATTTTGGGTGTGCTATATATCTCACCATCTGCAGGAGTACCCCTGGAAGATGACAGCTGTGAATATAAATTTTGCTACTGCATATCAATGTCTCTTTCTGCATCGGCTTGGAAGATGTGTAAGGTCCTGTCCAGGTAGAAAGAACAGAGAGAAACATGGTAAGGGCACTCAAAAGGTATGTGAGAGCAAGAGGAATAGCAAGAACCAAAGGTAAAAGTGATACCTTGGACTGTCTATGATTTGTATGATGTTTATGAAAACTTTAGGCTGGCAAATTCAAAAAACAGCTTTTTAGACACACATAGGGAGATTTCTACCTTTTTTCAGCAGAAGAAGGGAGGACAATCTGTGTGTAAGTGCAATTAAAATTCATGGCTGTTTAAGCTCTAAGAGATGTGAGATTTGTGTCTTATTCACAGAGAACAGCTGTGTGACCCACACACCAGCTGAAACTACACCCCCAGCTTTGGTTTCTGAGTACCAGCTCCAAACCACCACAGGCCATGGACTGACAAGCAGTCCACTGGTTCAGATACATCAAAAAATAAGCTGTCATATTATCTTTCCATATATGCTCTGTGTCAGAGCAGGTCCCACCTGTCTTCCCCAGCCATAATAAATTTGGCATGAACTTTCTATTGTGCACTCCACCAAATTTTGCAGAAAGACTAGTATATGTATCTGCCTTGTCCAGATGATGTTTTTATATATGAGTGATGCCACAATATATAAATCTGTATGAATTGGGAAATCAGTCAGATAGAGTAATATCTTCATAACTTGTTGTAGCAATTAGTCCTTCTATTTAGAGCCATCCTATTCAAGACAGCTATGAAATGTCAGCAGTTGTTGAGCTAAGAAGGCACTTGAACAGAGCACGGTCAAACATTATTCTTTGTTGGCTGCTTGTTGCTGATATTGTCTATTTGGAGTCCCTTCTTCAGGAAGGGAAGGGTTGTGGCACCAGGGAGGAGAGACGGGGATCTTAATTCTGCTGTGAATGATGAATAGGAAGAAGTCAGGAGGAAGTACAGACAGGTAAATATGGACCCTTGAAATCATACTTATCTATAGAAGGGCACCAAGAAAATTACTCAGAGAAGTTTGCTCTTTCAAAGCAGCTTTTTGAAACTTAATGAGTTAGCATACCTGTCATTCAGTTCAGCTTGAATTTCCCCTTAAACTTACCTGTTATTCAGAAGCCATTGCTCCTTCTATGCTCTCTTTCTGCCTAATGGCAGCTTTATTTCCAATAAACATAATTTTGAGGTAGCAGAGTGCTCTGCTCTTCTGTGTTTGGATACAGGGTGGTTCTGTTTAGTTTACAATAGAATTATGTTATCACAGAAAGAGTGGAGAAAAGCCAGTCTCCCAAAAACTACAGTTGCCTTACTATTGCCCTCCCTTTCTGAAGTGAGACCTTTATGCCATGTTGGCTCAGTCAGGAGGTGTTAAAGAAATGGCACTGGTATCTTTAACTAGATGACAAGTTCTAGTGATAGCTAAGATTTACTACAAGTTAAAATACCAAGCTGTAAAGTCCAGGGACAGAAGGCTCCAACTCAATCATATAATGTAGGATGTAATTGTGAATTAACTTCAAAAGATGCATGGGGAGTCCTGGAGAATCACAGAGAGGTAAGAAATAAAAATCCTGTCAGAGCTCAAGGGAACAGAGAGACAGCAAATAAAGTGCTGGGTCTACACATTACATATGCCATCTGATAGGATTTCATAACTCCTTGATACCTCCATTGATTCTCGGTGCCTTCATCTGGGAATCTTCCTAGCCCCAAGCATTCTTTTATTGCTCTGTCAGTCTGAAATTAATTTGTCCCATCTTCTATGCAACACCTACCAAGAGCTTGCAAGAGCTCCCTGCTGAGGCAACTAGAGGCATATGCTGCGGCATAGCTTAGGAACATCAGGGTTCACCAAGGCTGGAATAGTTTGGGGAATGCCACCTGGTGAGCTGTGAAGGAAATTCACGGGCAGCCAACAACTTAATGCAATTAAGTGCCTATAAACTTCACTGCAAGAAGTGCAACAGAAGAGATGTATCAAATTGCTGCTCCCAGAGAAAGGGCACAAAGAGTACATTGTGCATCACACATCAGAGAACACACACTCGGGCTGCTAAAATCCCCAGACAGCAGTGGATCTTCAGTCAGAGTGCACAACAGGCCATGATACACAGTCTGGAGAACAGGCTCAGAGTTTTTTACACTTGCCTATTAGCAATGCTGAACCACAGGGTGAGTATTTGCAGAAGGGCTGCACCTGAGAGAGCTTGTTATGATGTGCATGGTTTCTTCAGGGCAAGATGCAGTTCAAGTAGCCAACCTTGGCTTATCCAACTTCAAATCCAAGATAGAGGCCGAGATAGACAACAAGAACAGTCTCAGTTTTCTCAGCTAAACCAACCTAGCCCTTTTCTTCAGCTTTCTGCTTTCTGTATTGGATCAGCACAAAGGATGTGCTTTACTGACTGCATAGTCTGTGCACAGATAGTGCAATGCCATGATCCTGTGGTTCCTCAGGCAGTCTGGTCCCGCTTCTCTTGTGCTGCACAGAACATTGGGTTTTGCTTCAGACATTATGGCATGTGACTCAGCATTGCAAACACCAGGATCACAGATGACAGCTATGCCAAATGAATAAAAGCAAGACCTGCCAACACTGTTGCAGTTTATGGTGGTATGGTGAGCACAACGTGTTTTCTGTTTACTGGTTATGAGGCAGCTCTGGTGATCCCACTACTTAAAATTGTCAGAAGGTAAATGCTACTCCTTTGTGCCATCACATTTTCTTCTTTGGATGTGTCCAAGTGTACTTATGACAAGCTGCTCTTGCCATTTCAGGGTATAGCTATCAGTGGAAGGAAGTTGAGGTGTGGGAAAGGCTCTGTGAGACAGATTTTATGGGGTGAGAGGTAGTAGAGAATCTGTAATTTACTATATCCAGTCTATGGTTGCACACAGCCAGAGTGCCTTATGCCTGGGGAGAAAGCTTCTTTTGGCTAATAACTCTCATGATGGTCTCTGACAAGTAACAGACTATGCTTGTGCAAAGGCAAAGCATCTGAAGTAATGCACCAGATGGGTTATAGCAGCCCTCCCTTTCCAAAACAAGATCAGGCATTTGCATAGCTCTCAGATTCAGTTTTTTCTTCCAGAATGCTCAGAGATGTCCCTTGTCTTTCAGACTCATGCTGTTTCTTAGTCAGTGCTACATATGCACACATACATGTGCATACATATATGCAGGTAAATGTACACATACATAGTCATATCTCACACATAGGTATATGTGAAATACTGAAAGGGAAATCAGGTGATTTGTCCTCTGTCAGGGAGAATGCTGCAATGGATTTCAACAATAAAAATAACAACAATAATGATCAGTAATGACCTAAAAATGTACAACAGCCTTTGTTGCTCCTCTGCTATATGCTTTGAATCAACTGTTTGCTGCTTTTTTCTCCTGGCCTTTTTTGCCCAATGCATATTTTGCTAGCCCTGAATTGGGGCAAACTGGTTGTCATGCATGAAAGTGGTACTGACACATCCTTTAGCAGGATGCTGCTCACAGTTTTACAGTGGAAAGGACCCTGCCTGAGCAAGGCAGGTCCAGCTTGTCCATGAATTTTGTCCGTGTATTTTGATAAGCTTTCAGGGACTGGCAACTCATCTAATCTGTCTACCAGCTGTCTGAAGTCATCCTGTCTTCTGGAATCTCCAGGGATTAGAGATGGTGTTTTGCATATGCAACCTAGAGTATCTCAGGTTTGCAGGGTCTTCTGAAGGTCTTCATTCTGACCTTCTGCTTGCTCAATGCTTCAGCCCCACAACCAACTTGGTGACCTCCACTGGACACACTCCAGTTTGTTTCTCTGTCTCTTGTACTGGGGAGACCCAGACTGGGCAGGATCTCACCAGACTCAAGTAGAGGAGGCTGTAATAACTAGTATCACTATAATCATGCTAATCACTCCCCTCACACTACTCCCTGCACTCTTTTCTTATGCAGCCAAGGCCTCTTGTATTGCAGAGTCATGTGTTGACTGCTGGTTAGCTACCTCACAAACTTCACAAGACAGGGTCATTCTGCCCCAGGGGCATAACTTCACATTTGCTTCTGTGGACCTTCCTGATGTTTGTATCAGTCCATTTCTCCAGCCTGCCCAGGTCTCACAGAAAGGCAGCTCTGACCTCCAGCCTGCTTTCCCAACCTCTCATCTTCCACAAAGCTGCTGCATGGCCCACAGAAACTAATTTTCCTTGTGCAAACCAAAGCAAAAAGACAAAAAAGCGTGTGGGCTGACACCATTTTTGCAAGTGCTCTCCCAGAAGAAGTGGCAACTCTGCTCTTCGAACTTCCCCAAAACTGAAGGACAATTTGAGCACCCAGGGGATTGTGATTGACTCACATTTACAACTGGAGCTACATTTTTTTGCCCTAGAACTGGTTTGGCCATTGTGTTTTAACTACAGTCCTGGCATATTCATTATTTTCTACTCATTTGAGACACTCAAGAGGCAAGACTGATAACAGCAAATAAATAAATGCTCAAATAAGCCAATGCACAGGATAAATAATATAGAGGGTGTTTTGGTTTTTTTCAAAAAGAGATTCATGAAGCAACAGCTTGTATTCTTACTAAATTTCTTTGGTTATGAGCAGCTTAAAAGCTATGAGAGAATAGCAACCTCACCAAGGAAGTGAGCCATCTTGGACACCAGAAAGAGCACGGATAAAATTGCTACAGACATAAAATACTGCTGAAAATACAGTCAACACAAAAATAGGGGTGAGGGGTCAAAGAGCTGCTCTCAGAGGTCTCAGAGCTCTCTAAAGCCTCAATCACATCATTTGGCCACAACAAACAGGTTCTTGAGCATCCCTAGCTATGCCTAGTAGAGGTAGACCAGTCAAACAAAAAAAATCACATATGAAGTTAAAATACAATGGTCTGTAGAAAAATCAACCCCATTCTCACTGTTTAGGTGGTCCATCCCTGATGAAAAATTGAGTACGATCTACTGCATCATTCTCTTTCCTCAGGATCTTCCAGCATGCATGCTTGAAAAATGAGTCTTCCCTGTGGGAAGGATGTGATTCCAGGAATTTTCACAGAATCATAAAATCGTTTGGGTTGGAAAAGACCTCTAAGATCATTGAATACAACTGAACCCAGCACTGCTAAGTCTACCACTAAACCATATACCTAAGTGCCACATTATCTGGGGTTGAGCTGGCAAAATACCAACTGCCCAACACAGAGAGAAAGGTTCCCCCCGCCAACCAAGGTAAAAGAAGGGAGAGGGGGAAAAAAACCCCAAAAATGTGAAGTAGCAACATTCTTACATTATACAAAAGAAAGACAATTAAAACCAGAATATAATACATATCTATGCAAATGTGAGAAAAAGAAAACCAGACTACAAACAATAATTACCAAGTCACCCAACCAAACAATACAGATTCCAACCACCCAAACCCCACAAAACCTCCCAAAAACTCTTCCAGAGAAACCTCCCTGCAAGAGAAGAGAGAAATTAAAAAGAAATTGTTCACCTCCCTGGATAACACAGTGCGGAGGGCGGCAAGGCCTAATCTCAGCAGAGGCAAGCAGTGCGTCTTGACAGATCTGAGGCAAAACCCAAAAGAGACAGAAGCTCCTCCTCACTCTCTTTTTATACCCCTTCACACTTGATGATGTCAGATGATATGAAATACCTCTTTGGTTGTTTAAATCAGGTGATGCTTGTCCCTTCTGATCTATGTCACATCCTTTGGGCCTACTAAATTTAGACCTAACTGAGCCCTAAAGCCAAAACTGCCACACACATCTACACATCATTTAAATCCCTCCAGGGCTGATGAGTCCACCACTTCCCTGAGTTGCCTGTTCCAGTGCTTGACAACCCTTTTGGTGAAGAGATTTTTCATAATATGCAATCGAAACTTTCCTTCACACAACTTTTGAGGCTGTTTCCTTTAGTCCTATTGCTTGTTACCTGGGAGAAGAGACTGACACTCACTTACCACAACCTCCTTTCAGGTAGTTGTAGAGAGCAATAAGTCACCCCCAAGTCTCCGTTCTTCCAGGCTAAATGCTCACCTCAGCCACTTCTCTTAAGACTTGTACTCCAGACCTCTCACTAGCTTTGCTGGCTGTTTCTGGACTCACTCCAGCACCTCAATGTGTTTGTTGCAGTGAGGGGGCCCAGAACTGGACGCAGTACGACCACAGGTGCGACATCACCAGTGCCGAGTACTGGGAATGGTCACTGCTCTGGTCCTGCTGGCCACACTATTGCTGATACAAACCAGGATCCTTTTGGCCTTCTTGGCTACCTGGGCACACTGCTGGCTCATGTTCAGCCAGCTGTCAACCAGCACCCCCAAGTCGTTTTCTACCAGGCAACTTTCCAGCCACTTTCCCCCCAGCCTGTAGCATTGCCTGAGCTTGTTGTGATCCAAGGATCTGGTACTTTGAATCTCATACCATCATCCTTGACCATTGATCCAGCCTGTCCAGATACCTCTGCAGAGTCTTCCTACTCTCCAGCAGATCAACACTCCTGCCCACGTTGGTGTCACCCACAATCTTACTGATGGTTCATTCTATCCCTTCATCCAGGTCATAGTCATAGATATTAAACAGGGCTGGCCTCAATACTGAGTCCTGGGGAATACCACCTGTGACTATCTATTAATTGTATGCAACACTTAACCATGACTCTCTGAGCCTTTCTGTCACTACTACCGATTTCTACTCCTCTGTGAAACACATGAAAGTCAGATGGGGTTGATCTGTTGCTTTCAGTCAGAAGGCTGGAAATACCAACTCCCAGTTCCCTGTGGTCCTGAGGAGTGGTCCTAGGGTTGTTTGGTTCCAGAAGTCCTCAGAAACTCCCATGACATAGGTATGCAAGGAACAAATGTTTTTGATACCCAATGGCAAACCCAAAACTGAATCATGAAATAACCAAAACCATCTCATGAAGTTTGAACACAATTGTAAGCAAGAGGAAAAGAACTTTTAAGATGACACCTAACAGTGGAAGTTCTGAAAACACTCAGTTAAGTAGAAGCTGCAGAAAAATGTCATATCTGAAAGTAATTAGGTACCCTGAGCATTGAGAATATTGATTAGCATTGAATCAGGTAGCAGACTGGGGGACTGCAAATTCTTGTTATGCCCCTTTCCCTCATCACATCAAAACTGTGGAGACCTGCTCTAACAACAACAAAAAAAGTCAGACATGAACATGCAGGCACTCTTTGGTTTAGCAAATTGCTCAATAAACTTACATAATCAGGTAGAGCGATGGGTATACGCATTGTGGCAAGGCTCCTTTCCATTCTGGAGGGCCAGCAAACATTTTGATAAATCACTCTCCATCATGATACATAGGCTTCTAGCGTATTGCTCCCACCCTAAATATTAGACAAAAATTTATCTTCTTCTCCCATTTCTTCATATTTTTGTAGGATTCTGGAAAGGAACTGAATTTAGGCAACTCAATACAACATGTCCTTCCTTCTTTATTTCATTTGATGAATTAGTTCATTGGACCATGTCTGGGGCCTTGCCTGTGAACTCTTACTGGTAACTTTCAAGCAGCCTTGACTTGTTGAAGCCTCAAATGAAAAAAAAACCCATGCAACTTCCTGCTAATTTAAGGATCTGGGAAAAAATAAACACCCTTACTGGCCCTCAGAGATCTGAGGGGCTGGATGCAGCCAGGATTTGCTTCTGATTATTACCAATTCACCACTATGAGATAGGTCATGTTCAATAAGAAACTTTACAATAACAGATTCACAAATAGTGTGATGTACTTTTACTGTAGGTCTGTCTGAGCTCAATAAGAACTCGCACATTCCAGATATACAAATAGTGTAGCTTATTGAAGCAAAAAGAAAGCAGGTCCAGGATTGCTGATGATATATACACTAACTACACTGTGTGAATATGAGTCCGAACAGAAGGTAGAGTAACAGAGATCTATTAAACAGATAGATTAAAATATTCCTGAATCTGCTGCAATGCACTTGGAGGCACAAAATCTCGCCTAAAGGTATCCATTCAGTAGAGGAGGTGAGACACAAGCCTTTGATCAATTCTGAGCAAGCAAAGGTGTTTTTCTCTCTCTCATTTTCTTTCATTTTTTCTCTCCTGTCTGTTTCTTTGCCACAATGATTTTGTCCCTTCCCAAAGACATGGATCAATTGTATGTCATAAGTAGGCTGTTGGTGACTGTGGTCATACATGTAAAGCATGTTCTCTTTTCATTTGTCTTCTATGCAAATAGGAATTAATGAGAGTCTTAGTTTGTTTTGGTCAGAATATAAAAGGTAAAATAATCGATTTGGTCTTCTTCCACCCACTGAGGCAGCAGCAAAGGCTGCTTGACCTTCACCTGAGTGTCTTTGCACTCATCCTGATCTCCTGAAAGGACCAGATGCATGGTAAAGTGGGAGTGAGACCAATGGCTGGTACGGAGTGGGTGCTCCTCTGTGGCTCACTGAAACTACATCAGGATGTGAGGACTCCGTTTCACCCCTGGTATCATTTCAGTGTTATCCCTTGCTCAAGCCACCTGCAGGATCAATGAGAGGCCCTGTTCATATTTTTCTGAACCAGCATCATCAATTTTTCATTGACATAAACAACTCTGTAGCAAGTCGGACAATTTATCATACCTCTCTTTTCCTGCTGCCCTACAGGAAGGGAATCTGTTGGCATACACTTGACACACAGTAACAATCGTTTTATGTCTTCTTAGAACATTTTTCATCAGAAAATACAATTTAATGAAAAGGGAAGCCTGGCTGCAGGAAGATGTTGGTTTCAAGGACATTTTATAATTGAGAAAACAAAAAAATTAAATCCTTTCACAACCATAGAATATTTCACTCTTTTTGTGTGATCTTTTGAGTGATCTTTTTGAGTGGCAGCACAGGGTACTTTCGTTTGAAATTACTTGATACTGATCCAATGGCAATCCATCCGGCAAGAGCACATCTTGAATTTTCTTTTAACTGTATTTGTTTGACAGATCAAAACTGAAATTGTTAAAAATACATTGGTTTTCTTTTTTTGAGGGAACTGCCAGAGTGCAATATTGTTCTGTTTTGAGCTGGGAAGAACTGTTCGGATTGCAATATTACCTATCATACAGGAAGTTTGATTCACAGATTTTTGTACATCATTTGTCTGTAGAGAAATTTTCTACGGCATTCTGAAGAACAGCTGTCCTAAGCCCTCTGCATTGAGTCATCTATCCTTGGAAGCACATACTCTTTTCTGTCTGCAGTGAAGGTCATGAAAGAAAGAGCAACAGGTGAGCTTCTTGGTAGTGAAAGATGTAAAGGGGAATCAGGCTAATTCCAACACAAAACGTATCTTGAGGAAGCATCAGTTGACACCGTTAAGCAACAGTGTGAGGGAAGAACAAAGAAGGTTCCTGGTGCCAGAGTTTGTCCTCTGCTATGTATGTCTCCAGGAGTATTTAGCTCTGCCTTGGGAAAGACTTTCAAGTGTATGCAATGGCAGAGCCTCTTTGCTATCATTTAACTTCCAGAAATTTCCCCCACCTTAAATCCATCCCAAGTCTGAAGGGAGGACCTACCCCTTCCAGCAGGGGCCTGAGGGTGAACTGTGGGGGGAAAAGGAGGCTCTAAGCTGAATCCTTTGGTTATGTCCTTCTCCTCTATTCTTCTATTTCCATTTTCTCCCTTCACAGAGGTTGCTTCCGCACAGAGCAAAAACCAGAAACTCGGAGAAACAAGACTTCAGTGCTTGCAGATGGGGCTCATGCTGCACAGAGCTGGGACCTCATGGCAGGGAGGACACTGTGGAGCTGCTCCACACTACTGCTCTCAGGAGAGAAGCTGCAGGCACCAAGACACACACTGCCACTGTACAGCCCATGCTGTCCAAGCTCTTGGATCCCATATAGTCCTTATATCAAACTTCTTTTGAAGGTTAGACACAATGCCCTCAGATAAACCAGCTCTGGAACAGACAGTGGCCTTTTTTTCTACCTTTGGGATCTCATCATACCCTAAACTGTAATCTCTTGCAAAGAATTGCTAAGTTCTCATGTTGCTCAGGTGCTAGTACATCATCCTTAGAGCTGAGTTGAAGATAGATACAGAGCCTGTATCTCTGGGACCTGTTCTTCTGCAGAACATTGAAGTCCTCTTGGACTTACTCAGGGACTACCAGTGCAGGAGGTTTAGTCTCTTCTAACTCCTGAGTAGTAAACAAAAAAAAATCAGTGCCTCCAGAGGGACATTCAGAGCAAGAGATTAATGCTTGGAATTACTCTGAATTACATATTGGTTGTGATTCTCTGATGGCTATAGAGGAAGCCTGGGGAAACAAGTCTGCAGCACCATCAAGATACTCTCATTTCCTATGACCTGTGCTGTCTTTCCTGCATCCCATGCCCAGGTGCATTTTCAAACTTCTTTTCCTACCATAGATGCCTGGGTCTTTCTATTCCAGACATTTCTGCACCTCAAAGTTGCCTTTGCAGCATTGAGGATACCTGGAGATTAGTGGGAGCAACTGGTTAGGAATCTATTCCCAAATTCCCATGCCAAAGAGCTGCTAGCATGCTGAGGGAGGCAGTGAAGTGCTAGTATCACTTGTTATCTTCAAGAAATTACCAGCTGGGAGACAGCTTAAGAAGATTTCTTTGGCTGTAGGCATCCTGTGAGCGCTGCTGTGCTGACACTTCATTTAGTTCTGCTTCAAAACATAATAACAGGCATGAGCATTTAGGAGGGACTCAGTGACGTGTCAAAGTGGAGGGAGTATCTTCCCAGAACCAAGCTGCAGGCTTGTAACTATGGCCTAGAGCATGTTCTATGATTGCTTTGTCATTTTCTTTGGCAGGGGACTTCTCTTGAAAATACATTTCCTGTCATTTTCATTTAACCCAAGCACAAATTGACTTCTCTTAATTCCTCCTAGGCTTTCCTCCCAAAAGGCACTGTTGGCCAGCTAATTCATCTGGAATTTGCCATTTGCTAACTGATCAGATTAGAGTTAATTACTAATAATTTGTATTACTACAAGCCTGATGTTAGAGCCACCATGGGAATATAATTTAATTACAGCATAATATCAATCAGGTGCATAAATTAAAATGTTCATATTTGAATATAAACCCATTTTTCTACTTCAGTCTATTATTTGCCAGGCTTGGAGGAGAAAAAAATCTGTTTCTCTGGGTTCTTGTGCAGTTAGAGATGGGCAGTTCTCCCAAATCAGGTGGAGACCCTCACAGTTGAAAGCATGAGGCTTACATTTCCCAAGTGCGGTTACCTTTAAGAATTCTTTCTTAAGAAAGGATTTTAAACAAGAGAAGCTGTGATTGAACACCATTGAAGTTCTACAATTTGATTCTACATTCTACATTTGATGAGTTTAATGAATTTAACTACATGGTCTATGAAAAACCACCTCTTTGTGTCAACTGTGATGTAAACAACAGCTGGGCCTTTTTCTACAAGTAGAAATGCAAGCCAGTCAATTCGTGGCCTCTGTTATGTCAAAAAACAAGAAGCAGGAAGCTAGAGTTGGGGGTCTATGTCATCAATTGATATTTAAAAACCTAATGAACTTCTTCAGCCTGATGATCTCCTCCACCATCTTCTACAATAAGAGTCTCTCTTACAACTCTTACTATAGTGACAAAGCACTGAAGAAACCACACAAACTCAAATTATTGGTGAAGAAGAAGGATGCAGGAAGATAAATTGTTTTTAAAGAAATCCCTTTTTGATCTCCTATTAAAACAGTAGATGAAAAAATGGGGGAAAAAATTGTATGAAACATACCACTTGGTTTCTGTAGGGATCGGTTTTAGGTTACAGGTAACTGGAAGCAGAAGGACAGCCCGGAAACCCAATCTCCCAGGAGCAAGCAGGACTATCAAGGGAGGAGTTGACTGATTGCACATCCCCCCTGAAGAAGCAAGCTGATTTGTGAAAGGTTGCGCTGGCTTATTCAAACATGTTACTGCCCCCTTTCTGGGGTTTATAAGCTGGATGTAATGGTCAATAAATCAGACATTGTGTTGGCTGTTCACGTCTCACTTTCACACCGCAGGTTTCAACTCTGAGTGGGTAATTGTGTTGTATGTTTTGGCATGTCTTGCTGTGAAAGAAGATTTTTAAATTAAAACTAGCTTCTAAGATCTCTGGAAATAATTTTTTTCTTATTTTGACACTAACAAACCTGCAAGGGTATTGGATACATATCGCTTCCAATTGTAAGTTACCTGGCAGAAGTGGCCCAATTTTGCTTAAGTCCTGAGCAATCTGGTTTCTGTAGGAGCCCTTGGCATAGGGCTGCCTGTCCACTCAGTGATGCTTGGGTCATCAGGTGGGTCCTGAATGAGGTGTTTGTCATGGCAAAATGTTGTGCAGTAACTCAGAGCAGGTGCTTCCAGGCTCTTTTGGCTTAGAGCTTGCTCCTACTAGTGAGGCTTGAGAAAAGCCAAATATGCATCTGTTATAGTTTCGCTAAATGAAGAAGATTTTGTTGTTGTTGAATTTTTTCATATCATCATATGGATTTGGAGGCCACGCAGGATGGGGAATGGTTCTGGCAGGAAGTACCACAACAGTTTAGGGTGATAAAGCTTGCTGGCACTACCAGCACTCACTGTGGTTCCTGGGGCTGCAAACTCTGAGGGAGTCACCCTCTGCTGTGCCCTTGGAGCTCCCCTGCACTCCAGCTTTGCATATCCTGTGCCAGGAAGGGGCTATCCTGTTTGCCATGGCAGCCATGTTGGAAGGAATCCGTGAATTCCTCTTTCACCTTTCGTGCACTGTAAGTGTTGAAGGCCATGCTGCCTCCTTGCTGCTTACCTCGCACCACCTGGCTGCCTGCAGCAGCAATTGCCCGACACCGCCTTGGAGTGATGCCCACCTGCTGCTTCAGCTGCCATCACCCTACACCCAGTACTACTCCCCAGCTCCATATGTGACCTCCATCGGGACTGCATTGCCATCTTGATGGCATAGAACTGAAAGAGTGGGTTTAGGGATATTTTTTATGCTGCTGTTTGTTTTCTTCTGGTTTGGTCTCTGGTTTTTAGTAAAATGTTACTGGTTTTCCTACTTCACTCAGATGTCTTGTAATTTCAACAAAATTCATCATTTAGGGGGAGGGAAGTAAATGAAGGAGAAGCGGGTGGGAAGTTCTATTCCATCGGAGGTCCCACCTCCTGGGACACATTGTCAGTAAATCAAGGCAATGATGTAGATTTTCCCAATGTGGAGCATTAAGACAAAACTAGAAAATAAAAATTTTCAATAATCCCGTTATGTATTGGAGATATAATTCCTCAGGCATCATGTTGTTCTATTTATTCATGTTTATTTGGCATGTATTCCTGCATACATATTTTCTGTTCATAGGTGTTTATATCAAAATGGATTCTAAAACCAAGGTAACTTAGATTTGCGGGTTGTAAATTCAAAGCCTGTAAGCCTAGTTTGGAACATGTTTTCAGGGTTGTTTTCCTACCCTAACCTAAGCTGTTATCCCTGGGAGTTTAGTGATAATGGCACCCAATGTGAGCAAGAAATGCAGAGGAACATTTTTTCCCAATCCTTCACCTATTTCTCCTTCAGGTCCACTACAACAGTTTGAAGAGTTTAAATTCCCTCTAGATGTTAGAGATACCTTACTCTTTGTGGTATGTCTGGCGGTTTACATCATTATGGTTTATCTTATGTGTGAAGCTAGGACCAAGATCTGTCGAGAAGGTGTCCAGAAGCCTGCCACAGGAGTGGATAGTTTTGAATAGCATGGGTTGTGGGAGGACATGGGTAAGTTCTTGAAGAATGTTTCTGCTCCAGTGACCTGGAAATTCACCCTTGAAAAACTGCAGGACCCTGTCAAGGTGATGAGATCAGTAAGGGGAAATTGCCATGGTAGGTCTATGCAGGGGGAGCTTGTGGTTGTATGTGGAGCCCTGGCCACTGCCTACCAAAAGCTACTCAGTATGGTGCAGCAGCTCCGGGAGGAAAAGAAAGATAACAAAACACCTGACACGATGGCAGCTCAGAGTCTAACAAAACCAGAAGGATAACCCAAGCCAATTAAAGTTGCCCCTATCCAAAAGAGAAAATATAAGCCTAAATCAGTTCACCTGGTAGATGACAATGGCAAGGTGAGACCCTCACAAACAGCAGACCCAGAGCCAGAAATAATCACTAAATCCCTTTCATCTGACAATATCCACAATTTGCAGAAAGGCATCATTCGACAACTAGATGAACCCATTCTGACCTGGGTGATTTGAGTCCGTGGTCTTATGGGTGAAGGTTCACTGCTTGCCACTAGTGTAGCAAGGTATTTAGGATACCTGTCCCAGGATGATGGTATTACAAGGGGTCTGTAATGGAGTCAGAACTCCTTATCTCTGGACCTAGCTTTTAGGAAGTGTAAGAGAATGGTTTGTTTACAGGGATGACCTGCACCTGGGAGACCGTGGAAGAAGCAATCCAACACCTAAGAGAAATGGCAGTGTTAGAGATACTTTTCATAAGGAAAGGGCAATCCAGTAATGACCCCAACAAGGTCAAGTGTACATCACAGTTGTGGTGAAACCTCAGACATGCAAGGTCACCTGGTGACAATCCACTGAAAGAAAATCCAAGAAACAGTGTAAACTCAGGACATATGATGAGGTTGTCCATGCCCCATTAAGGGCCCATATCTCTTCTGTAGAGAAATTAGTTGAGGACCTCCAGACACTAATGGAGGAAGTTAAAAATTACCACAAAAAACTCAGAGGGGAGTTTAAAGACAGCATTAAGAGTGCAAACTAGAGTCCTTGCTATCCAGAACAGGCATCTCCCAGCTGGGGAGAGGGGGTACGTTACACAGGGCTACCTGCCTTTCTTTGTACACAAACATGGGGAAGGCATGAGGAAACAGAATGGAAAACCCACCTGTGCTTTATCAGCACAGGCATAGTAGTTAAAAGGAAAAATGACCAGAGGCAATTCCTTGAGGATAGATGTAGCCCAAGTTTCCTGTAGGCAAGCCCCTAGACAGAACTGGAGGGGCAGTAACATGTCTGATCCCTCGGAAGGGACCTCCCATATGTATTCATGGGGAGAAAGCCACAATTAACAAGACTAGAGAAGCACTGCCTCTGGCCAGGTAGAGGCACAGGATAACTGTTTCTGTTGGACTGTGTGGATCCAATGACCTGGCACATCAGACCTACAAGAATACAAAGCTTTGGTTGACACTGGTGCACAATGCACTCTAAGGCTATCACAGCATCTGGGGTCTATTTCAATTGCTGGAGTGATAGGGGGTTTTCAAGAGCTGGCAGTGGTGGAAGCTGAAGTGGGTTTCACGGGGAGAAGTAGCAGATGCCCCATGTATCCTGGGTATTGATTACCTAAGGAATGGGTATTTCTAAGATCCAAAAAGACATCAGAGGGCTTTTGGAATAGCTGCTGTAGAGGCAGAAGGGATTTAACAATTGAATGCGTTGCTTGGCCTCCCAGGGAACCTTTCTCCTATGGGACTGCTAAAGGTTGAAAAACAGCAGGTGCCAATTCGCCACTGCAACAGTGCACCATCAGCAATACCACACAAACTGAGACTCTGTGATCCTAATCCATAAGATGATCCCAAGGCATAAGATGATCCATGAGCGGGAGACCCAAGGAGTGGTCAGCAAGACTCACTCACCCTTCAATGGCCCCACTTGGCCCATGTGTAAGCCCAATGGAGAATGGAGATTGACAGTGGACTATTGTGTCTTGAATTAAGTTACCCCATTGCTGAATGCTGCTGTGCCAGATGTGCCGGAGCTTCAATATGAACTGAAGTCTAAGGTGGCAAAGAAGTATGCCATTACTGACATTGCAAATGCCTTTTTCTCCATTCCTGTGCCAGCAGAGTCCAGGCCACAGTTCGTTTTCACCTACAGGAGCATGCAATACACCTGGAGCTGACTGCCTCAGGGGTGGAAACACAGTCCCGCTATCTGCTATGGGCTGATCCAGGCAGCATTAGAGAAGGGTGAGGCTTCAGAACACCTGCAGTATATTGATGACATCATCATATGGGGGAACACAGCAGAAGTCTTTGAGAAAGGAAAGAAGGTCATCCAGATTCTCCTGAAAGCTGGTTTTGCCATCAAATGGAGTAAAGTCAAAGAACCTGCCCAAGAAATCTAGTTCCTGGGAGTGAAATGGCAGGATGGACGCCATCAGATCCCAACCAAAGTCATCAACAAAGATAACAGCAATATCTCCGCCAACCAGCAAGAAAGAAACACAAGCTTTCCTGGGTGCCCTTGGCTTTTGGAGGATGCACATCCCAGATACAGCCAGATTTTAAGTGCCTCTCTACTTTGCAACATGCAAGAAGAATGATTTCCAGTGGGGCCCCAAACAGCACCAAGACTTTGAACAGATCAAACAAGAGCTTGCTCATGTGGTAACCCTTGGGCCAGTCAGGACAGGACCAGAGATGAAGAATGCGCTGTACTCTGCAGCTGGGGAAAAATGATCCTTCCTGGAGCCTCTGGCAAAAGCTACCTGGGGAGACTCGAGGCCAACCACTTGGGTTCCAGAGCCAAAGCTACAGAGGGTCTGAGGGCAACTGCACTCCAAGAGAGAAGGAGATTCTAGCAGCCTATAAAGCCTACTAGTGCTTGGGTGGATGTTCTAAGGCAAGGCTTCTTCCACACATCATGCCACTAATGCAACATGGAGTAAGTGGATTGCCTTGATCACACAGCACACCTGGAGAGGAAACCCTAATCACCCTGGGATCTTGAAGATAATTGCAAATTGGCCTGAAGGTGAGAATTTTGCCCTGGCAGATGAAGAGGAAGCTCCACCATGGAGCCAACAACCAGAGGATGAAAAGCATTACACTGTTTTCACTGACAGCTCCTGTTGCATTGTAGGTATGAACTGGAAAAGGAAAGCAGCCATATGGAGCCCCACACAATGAGTTGCAGAAGCCATGAAAGGACAAGGTGGATCAAGTCAAGTTGCAGAGCTCCAAGTTGTTTAGCTGGCTTTAGATATTGCCAAATGAGAGAAATGGCCAAGACTTTAACATCCACTGACTTGTGGATGGTAGCCAAAGCTCTGTAGGGGTGGCTGGACAGATGGAAGAAAGCCAACTGGCAACGTAAAGGGAAACCCATCTGGGTTTCCAAAATGTGGCAAGACATCAGTGCCTGGGTAGAGAAGCTGATCATGAGAGTCCACTATGTAGACACATACATGCCCAAAAGTGATGAGAACATTGCAACAACGAATAGGCAGACCAAGCTGCCCAAGTCAAAGTGTCACAGTTAGACCTTGACTGGAAAGAGAAGGGAGAGTTGTTCCTAGTTCCATGGGCCCATGATGCCTTAGGTCATCAGGGAAGAGAAGCCACTCAGGTTATCCATGACTGTGAGACATGTGCTGCAATCAAGTAGGATAAGACAGTAAAGTCCCTGTGGTATGATGGATGATGGACTAAGTATAGATATGGAGAGACCTGCCAGAGTGATTACATCACACTGCCACAAACTTACCATGGTAAGCACTATATGCTTACTATGGTGGAAGCAACCACCAGATGGCTGAAAATGTAATCTGTGCCTCATGCCACAGCCCAAGTCCTGTGTCGACATGGCACCCCAGAACAAACTGAGTCAGAAAATGGGACTCATTTCAAGAATAGCCTACTTACCACCTGGGTTAAAGAGCACAGTATTGAGTGGCTATATCATATACCCTATTGTAGCGTTCAGATCTGCTTAATTTTGGTGCAGATTGAACTACAAGTTCGAAATATTCTCTTGAGCAAAATTAA
>JAWWLZ010000490.1:7605-18133 GCA_035041345.1 Poliocrania exsul | reverse complement strand
CTGATCATCTCAGTGCCTCCTCTGGAGCTGCTCCATCCTCTGACCATCCTGGTGCCTCCTCTGGAGCTGCTCCATCCCCTGACCCTCTCAGTGCCTCCTCTGGAGCTGCTCCAACAGCTCCATGTCCATCCTGTGCTGTGGGCCCAGGGCTGGGCAGGACTCCAGGTGGGGCCTTGGTCCAGCCAGGTGGTTAAAATCATCATCCCTTCCTTCCTGACAATTTGGGGCTGTACAACATTGATGGCTTTAATGTGCCAAGGTGATTAATAATGATTTATTGAGTTGTCACTTGGAAAATTTAAGTGTTTGTCATCTCCTGGTCTGGGCTCTCAGGTGGTGCAGTGCCCCTTCCTGCCAGGGGGTTTTCTTTAACCAATGTGGTTAAAAACCAAATTAAAAGCTCTTTTCACCCCTTCTTGTTCCCTTGTGCTTCTGAGTCAACACTTTTGATACCAACTCCATGTTCCTGCCATGGGGGCACATCCCCAGGCCCCTGGAAGGGCCCCCACCAGGGTCAGGACCCTCCTTTGAGAAGGTCCCTGTGGGAGGAGCCTGAGCCAGGTCAGCAGCACCCTGGGCACTCAGGCCCCAGGAGTTTGGCTCTGGCCTGGCAATTCCTGCTTTTCCCATCTCATTTTTCTGGGGAGCTCATTCCTGCCTGTCAGCATTTGTGATAGGATGGATTCCCACCATTCCAGGGAGGGGGGACTGGGCTGCTTTTGGGGGGAATTTGCTCCAGTCCTGACCCCACACTTGTGACAAGTGGCGTGTTGGGGCCATGGAAACCCAAATTTAAGGAGTGTATCAATGATGGCTTCCTTTTGGTACTAAATAAATCCTCTGCACAACTCATTTGCTGCAGGCCCTTGTTTATTACACATTTTGAAGCTGTTGGCACATTGTAAACTTCTTTTTCTTCTCCTCCTTCCAGAGAAACAAAAATATTTTAACCCCTGCTAAACTTGAGGCATCAAACCCAGCAGTTACCTGTGAAGGTGAATGATTTTTTGTCACATTCCAGGGATTATTGAAGGTCTGACACAGCTCTCAGACAGCATTTCCCTCTTCTTTTTAACTCCTGAATTCTTCCAGTCAAGCCCACCTTTAAATAGTTAAGTTGAATTTTAAATATTTGAGTCAGGGGGTTCATAAAGATCCTAAAGATCCTGTTTGTCCATCAAGGATCTGGAAAGCAGGTGGATGATGTTTAGTCTCAGCCTAAGGGACAGGATGTTAATGCTTTCTCCTCTTGGAAACAATCTCCTCCTGTTTAGTTACAGGCACTTCAATATAAAACAAATATTCAATCAGCAAAAGGAGGGGGGAAAAACACCCTTTTTTTTTTTTTTCCTCTCCTCCATTGGGTCCTTTCCAAGTCAGACTGTTCTGTGTTAAGGCCATACAGATTGCAGAGGATCACAGAGAATAAATTAATATTAGCACCTTGCTCCCAGCCAAAAGAAATAAAGCAAAACAAACCCCAAAGTTGTTCCTTCATGGCAAGAAAAGAGCAATTCCTTGCCAGGTTTACAGTCCCAGCCTCACTGATCTTATCAGCCACTCTGTTGACCAAGGCTCTGATTAAAATAGTTGCTGCTTTGATGGAGGTGATGCCAGAAAAATTCCACCTGATCCCAGCTGTTAACCAGGCAGAGTTGTAAAGAAAATAACTCCAAATGCATTGGGCTAAGGGATATTTTGGCACCAGCCTGCTGTGTTTTCCTTGGTCCCCAGAAAGCAGCATCACCCCACAAGACCCCAAACTTCGTGTCCTCCCACAGAAGCCTCTTGACTTTTAGACACAGGAATTAGCCCAGGTTTTTTTTTTTATGTAAACATCTGTCTTCACAGCAATAATATTTCCCCCCCAGTGATTATTTTCCTTAGTGTGCTTGTCATTGCTTGAGAATCCAAATTATTTGGGAAAACGATGAGAATTTAGGTTTGTATCTGGTCTCTCTGTGTGTCCTGAACCTGAGTGTCTTCAGGGAGTCCTGATCTGCCTTTGGGCATCATTCTGTGGGTGTTTCTGCACCTCCAGGTGGTGAGAAAATGCCTTTTTTATCCCCAGATTGGGTGTGGAGTCTTGGCTCGGGGTGACTAAACCTGCAAGGAGGAGCTGCCTGGAGAAACAAACACCTGGCAAAATATTTTTGCAGCATTTCCTGCTTAGTCACCATCTGTGTGGTGGTGAAGGACCCCAGGGAGTCTCACACCACCCATGGAATCATTTAGGTTGGGAAGGATCTCCAAGGTCATCCATGTTTCTGATCACCAACCAGACCAGAGCTCTGAGTGCCATGTCCAGCCATTCCCTGAACACTCCCAGTTCCCCCCACCACCTCCCAGTGCTCAGCAACCCATTCCAGGAGGAAATTCCCATCTGCCTTCATCTCTTATTCCATCTTTGTCTGCTCCTTTCAGCTTGGAAAAGGGCCATGCTGAGATCTGTCCCCACCACTGATGGAACAGCGAGATCTCATCACAAGCCACATCAAGCTGCGGTTCAAGCTCATTAAGAGCCCAATTAATCCCCTTTTAACCATCAATATTTGTTCCCAGCACGGTCATTAAGCACTGAAAAGGAGCAGGGAGGGAGGCTCCGAGCTGGAAGTGAACAGATTGGTTATTCTTGGACTCCTCCCAGAGTTTGGCTTTCCCCCCAAGCCCTCCTTGCCCAGTTTGGAGGGGAAATAATTCATTATTTCACTCATAGAATAACAACAAAGAGCAGAGGAAGGGAAGGAAAATGCTGTTGTTGTAGAGGTGGTCGGGCCCCCCTGGGAGGTGAGAACGGGCAGGGCTGGTCCTTTGCTCCACCTCAGCCCCCACAGGACTAATCACTCTTCCAGATGGTAATTAGGATAAAAACTGAAGCCATCAGAGATTATAATCACTCTGGAATTCCAAGAAAAGCATAAAACTCCAATAATTGTGGAATGAGGCTTGGATGTGGGTGCCCACGTGGAGCTCAGGGTTATGCCAGCCTTGGGGATAAAGGAGCAGATCAGGGATTTCTGGCTGATTGGCTCCACTTCATTTTCCCTCTTTTCCTATTATTTTTTACAGCTGTGGAACTGCTGAAATGCCAGGTGAGCAAACTTCACTTTCCTGGGCAAGGGCTTCCCCCTGCTTGCCATCCTTCCACAGGATTGCACCATCTTAATGATGGATAATTAATAAAACCCAGGGCTGATCCAAGCAAATTAAGAAAGGATTAGGGAAATGTGGCACTGTCTGTGCAGGAATTCATGGGCTGAACAGGCAGAACCACACCTTGAACCAAACCCTGGTTTTTGTATCTAAAGTTTAGACTTGATGGCCTTGGAGATCTTTGCCAACCAAAGTGATTCCATGATCTGGTTTTGTCCAACTCCACCTTCACACATCCCAAAAGTCAAAATTAATCCCCCTCTAAGGTGAGGGGCTTGATCTGCTCCAGCTGAAGGAAAGGGGTTGGAAGAGCTTTTCCCCACCAATAATTTCTCAGCTTATTCCTAATAATTATACTGAATCCCAGGGATGGTTTTTAGTGGCCTCATTGCCCTTTGAATATAAAAAAATGAATATACAGGAGTGTTTGCAGGCCAATAACTCATCTTTGAAAGAATATTTCCCCAACTAGCACTGAAGTATGAATGCTCCTAGAGAGCACTGGGGTTGGGAATGCCCAGACACCCTTTGGAGAAGCAGCTGTGACTTTTGTTCAGGCCACGAGCTCTTTGTTAAAAGCATCTGCTTTCACTCTGGGATATTTAATGATTGCAAAGCGCCAGCAAGGCACAAATTCAAGAGCTGTAAAAACGCCAGAGTGGATAAAGTAAAAGTATCCCTTTGGATGGGGCTGGAGTTTGTAAAAGCTGTGCTTCACCTCAATTAAAATCCCAGAACATCGTGCTCCATCATTATCCCCTGTTTGATTGTGAGCCAGGATTGCAGGGAAAATGTTGCTGCAAACATGGAGAAGGCTCCCAGTGAGGCTGAATTTTCTGGGATAGGCACAGGGAAGATGAACTGCAGTGCCTAAAGGGATGGATCTGACCTCTGGCCATCCCTCCACCTCCCTCTCCTCAGGCAAAAAGGGAAAAAAGAATTATAACAAGTTAAAACCTTGACTTGGTTTATTTCTCAGTGCCCTCAGAAATGGGGAAAATAAAGAAGTTGAACATTAGGAAACCGCTGGGAGGGGAAAGGGGATTTTTGCTGGTTTGCAGAGCAAAGCAGGTCTGAAATGACACCTAATTACCTCTAAAATTCCTTTATTTTCCCAGAAAATAAATACTGGGTTCCCCCCAATGTCCCAAAGGTGACAAAAGGGTCAGGTGACATTTTTGTGCCATCTGTTCTTGCAGCTCAGCTCCAGAGGGATCCATGGAATTGTGGAGTTTTCCAGCTGGTTCCATGGACCTGTGGCCAAGGTAGGAATGGGGACAACAGACCTGTCCTGGGGCTGTGCTGCTGCCACTCCAGGAGCCTCTCCAAGTGCATTCCACAGGTTTTTGTGGAGAGGATGAAAATTTCCACCTCACAAACTGAAATATAATGTGGATTAATTAGGTCATTAATGTGCCAGTGGGATATTTATTAGGGGTGTGCCAAAGCATCCTCACTGCACTTCCATGAAGGGCCTGGCAATGGATTTCCAGAGCTCTGTTTATCCCAAAAATCCCCCTGAATGGTTGGGAATGCTGTGGTGGTGCCAGTCTGGCTGCAGTTGGGATTCCACAGGTGGCACTGCCAAGCCCAGGCTTGTGTTGGGAAGATCATCCCAAAATATGACAGGTCCATATTGTTAAACCCTACCTACCTGCCAGACATGTGAAGACATGAACCCCCACCTTTAAAAGAGAATAATAACACCATCTTTAAGAGAGAATAATAAAAGTAAACCAGGTTGGATCCTTAAAGTGTCAGAGAAAAATCTGGCAAAGACACAAATGCCTTGGAAAGGGTCAGAAGCCAAAAGGAAGGAAAAAAAGGATTCCAAATGGCTTAAATCTGATTTTTACATCCATCTCTCCTGGATGGGCTCAAGGAGCTGGGCAGCTGCTTCCCTCCCACCCTGCTGCCAGGAGATGCACAAAGTGACACTTCCAACTTCCCAAGGTTATGGAAAAGTTTAGGAGTGGATCCCTGACTCCACAAATAGCACTTCCCTCTCCAGAGCAAAAGGTTGGGAGTTCAAGACACACACCTAGAGCTGAGATATGAGCAAAGAGCCATTTATGGGCCCAGAATTCCCACATCAAAATGCCAACCACTTGGCTGGGCCGACCTTTTTCCGGCCTTTTTCCGGAGCTGGGATGAGGTGCACAAAGTCACACCAAAGTCACACCAAAGTCACACTGTGGTTGGGCCACGAGGATCAGGGTGGGAATTTGGTTCCTCTGGAAAAACTGAGTGCATGGGAAGGAACATCCCACCTTTGCTGGGAAGGAGGAACATCATCCTTTTATTGCCAGGCCAAGGTGCAGGACTGGAGGAAGGGAGCAGAGGGAGGTGGCTTGGCATGCTCTGCTCCCTTCCTCCAAGCTTTCCAAATGGGGCTGAAAAAGCCACCTGGGTTATTTTGCTGGGAAACACAAGCTGGAAAGATAAACCCAAGAGGGTCTCCATGCCTTGCTCCAAGCATCCCATGGGAGGAGCCAAGAAACACTCCTGGTTCGTGTCACGTTGTGCTTTCCTATGGGGAAAAAAGCATCGTGCTCAGCAAGGGCTGTTTGGGGGGATCCTCGTGGGGGACCCTCAAGCAGCAGCAGCAGCACAAACGCTCGGTTTGCACAGGCAGGGCTGGGAATTCCTTCTCCCGGCGCCTCGGGGCAGCAGCGGCTCCCGCCTGTTTGTTTTGGCAGGGATGTGCCGGCCGGGGTGGAGTTTCCGCCCGTGACCCACCCCTAACGCCAGTGGGCTCTCTGTGACCCCCTGTGCTGCGCGCACATCGTGTCCACCGCCTCCCCACGGAATTCTGGGGCTGCTTTCTTAGGGAAAGTGCCCCAAAAATGCAGCTGAGGCGTGAAGACAGCAGTGCCTGGGGGCTGATGGGACATCAGCACAAAATCTGTGCTCCTTCCAAAGGGGCTGCTCATGCCGAGCCCAACACATGACCCAGGATAACCCCTGCTTATCCAGGGCTTGTGAAACCAAAGTGCATCCCAGCTGGATGTCAGTGCTCTGTGCTTGGAAATCAGTCAAGACATCCCATCCCAGGGGTTCCCTCCCGTGACACACACACAGCCTCACACACAGCCAACGTGGTGCTTCACCCCTCAGTAAGCCCAAAGTCCCATCCAGGCGGGAATGACGGAGGCACCACGCACTCCCTGACGGAGCAGGCCAGTCTCCAACACCCTCATGGGGATCTGTGTTCCCTGTTTCCTCTAATCCTTTCAAGCTGTTCCCAGTTTGAAGTATTTGCAAGAGTTGGAGTTGTGTGTTCATGCTGTTTCTCTGGTGGAAAGACACTGCTCCCTCTAATCCCCTGGAAAAAAAAGCTTTTCCCAAAAATCTGCTCCAAGCTTGCCCTGCCATCCCAACCCACACAGGGAGTGACCAACAGATCCCACCGTGTCCAGCATCAGAGGCTGGCACAGTTCCTTGGTTGTTCCTCCATGGAAAAAGAGGGTGAGTGAGGAGGGATGCAGACCATGGGGAGGCACAGAAGAGGAGCCTTGTCCTTGCTGGGATCCTGATTGTCACCAATGGGAGCTCCTTGGACAGGCAGACAAACCAGGAATGACCCCATCTGACTGTGCTGATGTAATCCAAGAACTCATTGCCATGGCAACAGAGCCAGGACCACAACATGGTGTTTTTCCAGCAGCTCCGGGTTCATTCCAGAGAGGCTGTTCCCACGGAGGGGTTTGGTCTCCCCAGTCTGGCACTGGGAGCTCCAGAGGATACTCATGTGCTTCCACCACTTCAGTCTCAGGGAATGAAGAGGGAAGGACAGTCCCTGAAATCCCACAGAAATGGGATGAATAAACAGCTGTGTAGCTCCAGCTATTCCCAACCAAACATACTGGTGCTCCCAGTGAGCAGCTGGAACACCTGGACACCCAAACTGGTCCCACCTAAAGAAACCCCCCATTCCTCAGCCCCCTTGCTGGAGCTGTGGCTGTTTGATCCCAGGATGGATCACCCCAGGACAGGGTGGATTCTCCATCCTCAGCCTTTAATCCCAACCAAATGTCCTTTTCAAGCCAGGTGGGAGCTCCAACACCGTCATTCCTGCTCAGTGCCAAACCTGCTGGGGAAATTTATGGCCCACATTCCAGAGGAGGTCAGTCCAGAATGCTCTGGACTCGCAGCCACGTGTCCAAGGAAGATCCCATCCCAAATTCCGGCCTCAGCAGCACGTTACACCCAGTGATTTGTGGCTGGGGGGGCTGCAGGAATCCACTGCTGTGGCCAAGATGGGAGTTTGCCAAGGATAGATGAATGAAGGAGGGCTGTCTTACATGGAAAACCTGTCTCAGAGGATCATAAAGGGGATAATTTCAGGAGGTGGAATTTAGTGAGGGGATTTGTGGTTTGGGTGAGATTCTGATACCAGCTTCCCTACCTGGATAATGCACCACAACTTTGCTATTCTTTGATAGTGAAGACTAAGGGTAAAAATTATAAATAAAGAGATTGAAGAATCAGGCAGGGAAGCGTTCCAAGGAAAGATGGTACCAGTGGGATGCCACTTTTCCACTCCTTCCTGTTAGAAATCATGGAAGTGGTGCCTGTTTGAAATTGTGCCAGTGCAGAAGTGGCATTAAAAGGGAAAGTGTAGCTGAGGGGGATTCCCACATCCATGATAACAGAGGATGAGCACCAGAGGGAAGGGGAGCTATGGATGCTGCAGGAATGCCAGCAATAATCCCACCTTTTTGGGAAAGGAACCTTTCCCTCTGTTTCTTTGCAGGATGGGAATGACACTGCCTTTATTTTCCGAGTTGCCCTTTTACAGAGCACGTGTGGCACAACCTGCTTCCCACTTCCCTAGGGATAACCTCTCTGTCTGGAGCCTGTTGGGGTGACACAATAGCCACAGGCAGAGCTGTCTGATAAGGCTTTTCCAGCTTTTCCTGGTAATTTTCGGGAAGCCACACCGAACCTCTCAGAATGAGCTGTTTGACAGAGAAATGACTCAGCTCTGTTGGGAGCAGTTAATGGGAAGCCTGGCTTTGGCATGGATCTCTCATTGATCCCAAAAGGCAGTCACTGGGAAAAGGAAGGATTGGAAGCTTTTACTTTGGTGGAATGGAGGGGCTGAACCCGAGACCTCCTGTAGCCAAAGGGATCCAGCTGGATCTCAGCTGGAGCCCTCCCAGGGGCCTGGCAGTGGGAAAAAGGGCTGTTGGCTCCTCAGGAAATCCCAGGAGGGCTTTGGGAATGGGCTCGTGTTTTGCCACAGCTGTGGGCACGCATTTTTCCTTAAATCCTGCATGCCCAGTGTCTCATTCCCCAGCGTTTTCCTTCCTGCAAAAACAGGGAGGAGGGAATGTTTCCCCAGTGAGGTCAGTGGAAAGGCTGCCCTTGCCTCCAGCTGGGCTCGCATCAGGCTGGGCCGTGCAGGTGTCCGGGATGGACAAGGATTGTGTCCGTTTGCAAACACCCCCCCGGCAGCTCCATCCCCTGTGAGCCCCACCTGGCCCCTCTCTGCCCCCTCGGGCCACCCCCTGTCCCTCCCCTCCTTTCTCCTGCTGCTCCTTTCGGGATAACAATTGCAGGATCCAGATGCTTATCTGCAGGGCTCTTCCCATTTCCAGCGGGCCTGTCCTGGGGCCACGCTGTCCTTCACCAAAATCCACAGGGATGCTCCGAAGGCATCCATGGATAATGCCTGGAGATGAGTAGCCCCTGGGCAAGGCAAAACCCCTTGGAATTACAGCAGGGGAGGGAACACCTGGAACACAGATATTTCTTATTCAATTCCAACACGGGAATTGGGTGAGGTTGGCCATAATTCTCCAGTGAAATCCCACACCAGCTGCAGCTCTGGGAAGCTGCACACACAGCTTTGACCTGCCAATGAATCACCAAAATATGGGAAAACACTAAGTTTTGGGAAAGGGGAGCATTCCATGTCCACACCAACCAATGCTCCCCCTTCCCAAATCCAAGATGAGACACCTCCATCCCACGAATATCCAGGTGCTCCTGAAAAACTCAGCAAACCTTGTGGCATCTCAGGGTGTGGAAATGGAGCCCAATCCACCTTTTTGGGGGCTGTTTACATTTTCCACTCAGTGCCAGCCGTCTCAGAGCTGCATCAAAGTCCCAGAATTCCTGTAACCTCAGCCCTGGCTCCATCCATCCCTCCTCCATAGGGGAATCCAGAGGGGGATACCTTTAGCCACTTGTTTATCCCTCCTCCATAGGGAAATCCAGTGGGGGATACCTTTAGCCACAAGTTTATCATGACACAAGGGAGGACACCAATAAATAGCGCTGGAAAAGACAAAATGCCTTTTAACCCCCTAAGGAATTATTTTCTTCCCTGTTTTTGGCACTTGAGGGGGCAAAATAAATCCCTGGAGCTGCGTGTGGACTCAAGGGGAGGTTTTCCTCTGTCTGTGATCCCAGCATTTCTCTCTCCCCACCATCCCAGGGGCTGTTCACTGTTATTCCCTTTCTCCCTTAGTGCCATTCCAGGTCGGGCACCCAGCACATCCCTTGGCACGGGTGCCCAGCGCCTGCTGTGCCGTGATAAGGAGGGAGGAACGCGGCCACCGGACACAGGGAACACGTCCCCTGCCCGGGAGGGCTTTGCCCAACCTCGCCGGCTCTTATCTTTATCGCCCACATTCCGAACAATCCCGTCTTTTATTTATGGAGTTCTTATCCTGGAGGTTAATGCGATGATAAACACGGCGGCTCCGGGACACGCAGAATCCACGTTCGGGGCGCAGCGGGATCCGAGGGGGCTGCGCTGTGAGGATGAACGGCAGCAAAATTCCACCAAACCCAACCAAATCCATCCCTGCCCCGTTGGCACGGCGGGTGGTGGCTCCCAGTGGGAACAGGGAAGCGGGAGAGCTCGGGGCAGGCAGAGCCTGAGCGATGCCTACAGAAAAGTGCTGATGTTTTCCTGTCTTGCGGGGACCCTCCCTGCAGGAAATAATGCATTGTGCTGCCGAGCGCCTCTCGCTTCCCGGAGAAATCCCGGCGGGATCCGCGGCCCGCACCGCTGGCACCCACCGCCAGCACCGGGAAAAGGCAGCGAGACCCTCCCTCCCCACGGCAGCTCCTCCAAGGAAAACCTCAGCGGGGCTTTAAAGCAGAGCTTGGCAGCTCCGGGAAATTAAGCCAGGCTTAAGGCAGGGATCTGATCCCTAAATTTTGTCAATCCTGCCTCTGAGGCTTTATGATCACTCGTGTCTTGGTGCAGGCAGTGCCCTCATTAGCAGAGACCAGCCAATCACTAATGGCTTTCCCAGACTAATGAATGCTGCAGATGGATCAGCACCCACCTGCAAGGAGATGGGTGCCAAGGATGTAGGTGGCACCATCAGGTGGATCCATGCCAGGGATGGATCCA
>JAWWLZ010000489.1:0-18401 GCA_035041345.1 Poliocrania exsul | reverse complement strand
GGGGCTCAGCCTGGAGAAAAGGAGGCTCAGGGGGCACCTTCTGGCTCTGCAATCCCTGCCAGGAGGGGGGAGCCAGGCAGGATCAAGCTCTACTCCAGGGCACAGGGACAGGAGGAGAGGGCACAGCATCAGGCTGGGCCAGGGCAGGGGCAGGGAGCACAGCAGCAGGAATTCCCTCCTGGAAAGGGTGGGCAGACACTGGAAGGGGCTGCCCAGGGAGGTTTGGAGTGCCCAACCCTGGAGATGCCCAAGGCAGGACTGGCCGTGGCACTGAGTGCTCTGGGTTGGGGACAAGGTGGACATCGGGCAGAGGGTGGGCTCCAGGGGCTTGCAGGGCTTTTCCAGCCTAAATGATTCTGGGATTCTGTATAAAGTTACCCATTTGCTTAAATATTGTTCCACTAAAACTTGTGAATCCTTCATATTTTCCTTCTTCATACATGGGATAATCCTAAAAATGCAACCTGGAGATTTTGCTGTTTAATGTGAACTTTCCATTTTCCTGTCAGATACAGCAATTTTCCCAAAAGCATCTCTTTGCATTGTTCTTGAATTCCATAACTGACATGTATTTATACATTTATTTAGTTGCAGCACAGAGAAGTCACATTTTCAATTCACAGTCTAAAGAGGGACTTGTACAAAACAAAGCAGAAATATGATGTATTAACCAGATTTCTGTTGGGGTTTTTTGGTTGTTTTTTTTTTTTTTTTCTTTCTCCATGTTCCTGTCAACGTGCCTTGTTGGGAAGCAGAAATCTGAAATCTATTGTCATGTCCAGACTTGAAAAGCTTGAAGCCTTCTGACATGCTGCATGTCAAAAATCATTCTAAAGCCTTCAGGTGGATGAATATTCAGGCAGAGGGAGCAATTTTCATCTGTCTAAAAGCTGGGGAACAAACAACAAAGGACTTGGATAAAACATGCACAGGAATGTGATCCCTTCACTTAATGTATTTTAACAAATTATTTAATATTTTAGTTTATTTGTGCTGGAAAGAGGGGAAAAGAGAAGATTCTGGATGAGAACCTTTGGAAGGGAATATATCTGTGTTCAACAAATTCATTGTCTCAGTATCAAGAAAATATCTTGTTATCTCAAGCTGTACAGAGAAAAGGAAATTCAAGGAACATCATTATTTCCTCAGCATTCTGGCTGGGTTTTTATCAAGTATTATGAACTTGTCTATTAAATGACAAGAACAAGGAAGCAATTTTTGCTTTGTCTTCCATTGCATGTGATGTGCAGAGTCCCTCAGTTTGCAAACTATATTCTTGATGTTATTTCAATTTAATTTAGTTTTATCTTTCTTTATTATTTTATTTTATTTAATTCTTTTGTTGTTGTTGTTGTTGTTGTTTAATTTATTTCATTTCATTATTTTCCCTTCCAGGGATGGAGAATCTAAGAAAATAATCTTGTGATTAAGAATAGAAAGGTAAATAATAGACACATTTCTGTGTACAATATCTCTGTGGAATTTCCACATGATGATGATTGAATGTATTTTGAACATATGATAGCACAATATTTTAATTTTTATCTCTTGGTAAAATGATATGAGAGCTGCCTAAAATTATGAAGACTTTGACACTACTTTGAGGTTTTTAAGTTGTAAGAGTTTTAGAAATAATAGTAGGAAAATAAATGTAGTGAGATAATCCTGATCTCAATACTCATTCAAGCTGCAAGAGCACTAGAATATCTGAATTTTTGATTGGTTTTATTCCTTAATCTTCAGCCTAAGTTACTTTTTCTCACTGTTTAATTTCAGATTTCTGTCAACTTAATAAAACCAAGTAGTTTGCCAGGAAAGTGCTTAGTTTTAGAAAAATAATCATCATAATGTAATCCAAATTACATTACTCTGTGTGAAGTAGAAACTTGGTTCCAAGGCTGTCTCAATGCAATTCTTGAGCTCAGATATTTGTGACAATGAGCACAGAATTTTCCAGCTGCCAAACCGTGACTGGAAGGGTCTCAGCTCAACAAAAGGTGTCATTGGAATTCGTTATGGTGGACAAAGGGACACATATAAGTTAATTTATTAATCTGTGTATAACACACTTAAAGAAAGAAACTAAAGAACTAAAGAACAAAGAAATTAAAAAGCCCTAACTCCTCATAGGTTACAAGTTATACAATATATATTCTAAATCCCACCCATGGTCAGTTTTCAAAGGTTTATGACAGTGTCTATAAACTTTATTACAGCTTCTAATTGGATGTTACTCACTGTCCAGATGTACTTTTGTTTCATGAGAAATTATCCACACACATTCCATTCCCATAGCTTGCTTCTCTCAAATCCCTTCTTATCTCACTTTATTTTAGTTATCTTGCCAGCTTTCACACAGTTTTAATTATTTTTCACTGTTCCCAGCTGTACAAGGAGGCACCACTCTACCCTAGGCTTGAAACTGCCTGCAGCCTCAAAACCTTCATAATTCAAAATTCCTTCATAATCCTCACAAAAAGGGATCATGAGGTGCCTGAGAACCTGCCAAGTGGCAGCAAGGCCAATCACAGCAAATTAGGCTTGAAACAGGGTATTGACCCTTCAGAGGAGCAATGTGAGGGTGCCCCTGTGCTGGGACAGTCCCAGCTTTGCGGTGAGACAGGTTTGGGATCACACCAGGGAAAATGCCATGGGTAAAGCCTCAATGTGCTACACAAAACCAGTTCTGTTGGAGCTGCTACGTCTCTATTTCTTTTGAACTCTTCCTAAATAGGCAAAATGAGGAGTTTTTCTTCTGTGAGTGTTGCCTTACCTGTGTCTAAGCCCAGGTTCATCTGTGCCTTACTTGGCAACACATTCAGTGCCACCAGTTCCTCCTGCAGGTGTTCACAGCTGCCCATTGTCCTTTAAGGGTAATCTCATTACTGGCAAGGAACACTGCTTTTCTTATTATTTTTATTTACTTTTTATTATTTTTCTCCACTTTCTTTTACTTGTCTCATGGAATGTTTAGATTTTGTAGAAGATACCCATGGTTAGCCTGTGTTTTACTCCACGAATTTGCTGCTCAGAGAGTAGACCAAGGAAAATAGTTGTACTGAAGACATTAATTCCTTATCCCCTTGTGGGCCCATCCAAATATAAAAAATATAAGCTATAAGTCATTTTTTTCAGCTATTGGCACTTTCTGCACCAGCATCTCAAAAAGAACCATTTGCTGAGCTTTTTCTAATCTCATCGTAATGAACTTAACATTTACATAGTTCATAGATATGTGTTCAATCAATAGATAATGACACAACTATTCATCTTCAGCACCTGGAGATCATGAAATGCTTTCCCTTTGCCTCCCCAGAATTCCTTCATCAGAAGTGAAGCCCATGGAAGAAAATCATGGAATGAAGATGTAGTGGAGTTACTGACCAGAAGAGCTCGTTTATTCTAAAAGGGGTGTTTGGGGACACATGTGGAACTCAATCCCCCCATTATTGCTCTGTTTATCACTGATAACTTATGACATCACTTCCAGGTTACCACTTTGATCTCATTGCATGTTCTGAGAAGTCAAAAGCTTGCACATCTCATTAATAGGTTTGCAATTAGGGTATTTATTTACATTTGTAACACTCAGAGATACAAGTTTAAAATCCACCAGGTTTGGCAGCCACTGGGTTGTTGTAAATACCTGATCCAGTGGTACAGGGTTTATTGGGGGATTTATTACAATATTGATATTATGGTAGGGGATTTGTCCAGACATGGGAGTTTTCAGAGTCCTGTGGTCACCATTTTCTTCTTATCTGTTACAAAACAGGGCACTTCACTTTTTTTTTTGTGTAGAATAATCACTTCTGGGGTATGATACTCTTGTATTTAATATTGGAATAATCAATAATCACTTCTTGGGTATCATACTGCTGTATTCATTATTGAAATAATAATTTCTTGGGTATGATACTGTTGTATTTAATATTGGAATAATCAATAATCCTTCTTGGGTATGATATTATTGTATTTAACATAGGAATAATCAGTAATCCTTCTTGGGTATGATACTGTTGTATTTAATATTGGAATAATCAAGAATCACTTCTTGGGTATGATATTGTCATATTTAACATTGGAATAATCAATAATCACTTCTTGGGCATGATACTGTTGTATTTAATATTGGAATAACCAATAATCCTTCTTGGGTATGATACTGTTGTATTTAATCCTGTTATTTTGGTTCCAGGAGAACAGGCAAGGCAATAAAACTGAGAATTTTAAACTAACAGGCAAGTACCTGAAAAATGAATGTCTGCAATTGTGTCATTCAGATCAGGCCAAGAACTGACCTGGAGGTTATTTGTAGGATTCCACATTCTTTTCTCTTCCCACTCTCCTGTAGATTCTGCTGAATTAAAAAGTGCCACCTCATTTTTGTTGCCCTTGGGAAAATCAGCTCTTCACTGCAAACAGGTATTTTGTTTGGTTTGGCTTGGTTTTTGGTTGGTTTATTTGTTTGGGGTTTTACTGTTGTTGTTGTTGTTTTCTGGTGAATTAAAACTAGTGATTGTGAACTTTATTTCTCTTGTTGGCATCTGCCTTCTTTGGGGGGAAAAAGGTTCCAGAAGCTGCTATCAAATAATGGCTGTTCTCTGCATGGTTGGGTGGGTTCCCACAGAGGGATTGCTCCTGCTTGGCTAGTTTGGGAATGGATTTATTTCAGTAGATCAGGCAGATTTAAACACAGAGTTCCTGTATTTGTAGAGAAATGAGCTTGTTCCTACAAGAATCCTGAATATAGGTCTGATATGAGATCATTTATTAAATGTAAATTGTCTTGGTTAATCCCAACTGGAAAATCTGATTATTTCAACTGACAAAACCTTATATAACTTATTTTGTTTTTTTCGTTTGCTATGGAAAAAGATCAAACAATGCATTTCTATGAATTCCCTTCTGTCCTCACCCTCTTTACCCCTCTTGCTGCGCAGGGAATATTGCTTCACTTCCTAGAACATCCTTCAGCCTGTAAAAAATAAATGTATATCCTGTGTAATAAATGAGACCCTACTAATAGTATCTTAAAAATATGACATAACTCAGTTGGGCTTTTTACCCCATGGTATCAAAAATTCAGGTTTAAACTCAAAACCCAGTTCTGTTGACAAAGTGACCTAAGGTAGGCAAGAAAAGCTTTGAAAGAAATATATTAAATGTTTATTATCCTTTAGAGATCAAGTTATATTTTTTAAAGGTATGAAGCTGAGTGATCAGAGTTGAGGTTGAGCTGAACAGGAGAAGCTCCTTGGGCTGATGGGAGAAGTTTTTGAAGAAAGAGAGAATGGAAGAAGTCAGAGCGTTGGGAGCATGGTTGGGTTTCATGGAATCACAGAAAGGCTTGGGTTGGAAGGGACCTCAAAGTCCATCCAGTTCCACCCCCTGCCATGGGCAGGGACACCTCCCACCAGCCCAGGTTGTTCCAAGCCCTGTCCATCCTGGCCTTGGACACTTGCAGGGATGGGGCAGCCACAGCTTCTCTGGGCACCTGTGCCAGGGTCTGCCCACCCTCACAGCCAGGAATTCCTTCCCAATATTCCACCTAACCCTGCCCTGTGGCAGTGAGAAGCTATTCCTTCTTTTCCTGTCCCTCCAGGTCCTTATCCAAAGTCCTCTCTTCAGGCTGGAGCTGGGTCAGGCTGGACAGGGTTCAGACCCAGAGGAGCTCTGAGGGCCCTTTTCACCCAAACCCTGCTGTGATTCTGATCCTGTGATCAATTAGACAATGCTTTGTTCAGAGTTCAAATCTGAGCTGGCTTCTCATGTGTAGTGTGGTTCAAAGGGGCATTCTTTTTGTTAATTAATCATTAATGAAAGCCTTGCCCTCTATCTTTGGGCAAGTTTTCTAGTGAATGAAAACCTTTAATGATCTTGAGGATTCCACAACAGTCAGTTGTGCTTCACTGTAGTTTGTTGGGTGTTTTTTTTCCCCATAGGGCACATGAGTGTAGTCTGTGGGGTATCTGGGTGTTCCCAATGGGTGATATACCCCTTTGGATTCCAACTCACTCCACATTCCAGCTGTGCCCAGGGGTTTGCAAAGTTCCTCCTTGTCGGGTGACAGACGGAGAGTTGTTTGAGAAATTCACTGTAACAGAATGAAGCCACGCTTGGTTGTTCGTGCTCCATCAGGAAAATGAATGTTTCAGGACAGGAGTTCACCTCATTTCAGAGCCCATTACACTCAGCCAGCACAGCAGAAGGGCAGAGACATCCAACAGCTGCCCCTGTTGGCCCTGCCCTGCAGCCAGAGGGGCTGGAGGGTGAGGAGCATCTCCTGGGCATCCTAGCACCAGCCCTGCAGAAACCTGGCAAGTTTTCCGTGGTTTCACTGCCTTCAGAGCACAAATTGGCTGGGGAACAACGAAGGGCTGTGATGACAATAACAAAGAAAACCGAGGTCAGGAGGAGAGGAACTGATGTCTAGAAATATTATAAACTATAAAGCCTAAACATCCCTATCTGCTGCTCAGCCTCTGCCATCCCTCTTGAACTGTATTAATACCTCCCTCTGTGCTTAAATTTTAGCACAAATGCTTTTATTGACTTATTCCAATGTTTACAAAATTCACATTTATAAAGAGGATTAAGACCTAAACAACCCTCCTCATCTCCTTAACTATTATTTTCTCTCAGAATTCCCAAGGAACCCAATCTTGTTTGCTTTTTGAGCTCTGTGTTGGAGTGTGATATTCATGTGGACTTAACCCTAAGAAGTAGGTTTGAAATGCTGTGTGCAGGCCTTGTGGCTGCTGCTCCCATGGGCATTATGTAGATTTTTGGCTGCCTCTCTCTGCTTTGGTCTGTAGTGAATGGGGTAAATTCAAAGCTGCCTTTCTCTGAATGTGATGAGATAAACATATTCATGCACTGTGCATTTTTTTCCAACATAATTTTGATTTATACAAGACCAAAAAAAGCACAATACTTCAGCCATAAATCCCATCTGAGACTTTAGAAAAGGATTAATAAGGAAAGGTTAATCTTGAAAATCATTGCATCAAATCTCAGCTCCTCTCAGAAACAGACTGGGCAACTTAAGCTGAATTTCAGCATTTCTAGGCCAGGAAATGGTCTCTTTTCTATGGCTACCACTGGAGAGAAAAGACTTGGTTTATTGCAGCTTTTATGGGGAGAAACAGGAGTGATTGCTTTTAAAGATGAAGCTGTGATGAGATTGTGACAGGTCACTTGCAGAAGCAGGAAGGCAGAATTATCTGCACATGTCTCTAAACACATGCATAGCCAAGGCAGCTGAGGAATAACTGATGGATATTGGAGTGTGCTGTGCCCCAGTGAGTAACTGCCTGGGCTGTGCAGCTGCCACAGTGCTGCAGAGCACAGCTAAAATAAAGCATTTCCCTCCTTACAAGATGTGATGCAAAAGGTGAACACAAGTCTTGGTGCCTGCTGTGTCAGGCACGAGGCAGAAACCAGCAGATCATGCTGGAAGAGCTCCAAGCTCTCCATTTCCCCCTTGTCCCATCCAAGAATCTGACCTCATGGAGCACAGTGCTGCCAGCCTTGCCCTTGGCTGGGTTTTGGAGAGCAGGCTGGAAGAGTTTCAGCCAGAGCAGAAACCTTGACTTGGAGCAGGTGGAATAATATAAAATGAAATAAATCTCCCCTACACACAGGACTTACAAAGCCAGGCTTTATTTATATTGGCACAGTCATTGACTTCCTGAGTACTCAACACCCACAGGATGCTGAGGGAGCAGCCCAAAAATATCTCACCTGAAGTTAAGATTTCCAAAAGTAACCACAATAAATTGTATGATAGGGAAATTAGCTTGGATTTCGTTTGTTGGTTTGTTGGTTTGTTTTTGGTTTTGTTTTGTTTTGTTTTGTTTTTTCAATTCTCCTACAATGCCAGTTTTGAGTGTGGAAAAAATATGCCTTTTACATCAACAGATTCAGTTCTGGTTGAGACATTTTCTGCTCATCTGACAGGGATGTTTTATCTAGTTAACTGGAAATAAAAACCAGCAGCTTGGTCATGGAATCACAGAATGCTTTGGGTTGACAGGGACATCTTCCTAGGTTCTTGTAATAATCTTATGACTTGAATACTGAGGAAAAGCTCATTGAAGTCTTGTTTTCACCAAGCTTTGAGCTTCCATGATCAATCTGTTCCATTCAGTGTATTCCAGGACAACTGATCCTGTTTCACAATAAACAGCTTCCTGTGTTTACCTTCCACAAATACGTCAATGAGTCGTAGATAGCTGAGGAACTCCAAATTTCCCAAAGCACTAGCACTGTAATCTGTCTGTTCTCACAGACTTTGGGGTCTATTGCAGGGTTAGGTGGGATATTGGGAAGCAATTCTTGGCTGGGAGGGTGGGCAGGCCCTGGCACATGTTGGGCAGAGAAGCTGTGGCTGCCCCATCCCTGGAAGTGCCCAAGGCCAGGTTGGACAGGGCTTGGAGCAACCTGGGTTGGTGAGAGGTGTCCCTTCCCAGGGCAGGGGTGGCGCTGGATGGGCTTTAGGGTCCCTTCCAGCCCAAACCCTTCTGTGAGTCTATGTTAATCCTGGCATAGCTGTAAGAGCAGGGGTTTATTTATTACTGCCCTAAATCATGGAAATCCTGTTCTTTGAGGACAACTGTGAGTTATTGCCACCTTCAGTTATCAGCATTGCTCACAGAATTATTTTTGGCTGGTTATCAGTCTTATTCACCTTAATTCTGTAATGAATGCAATAAAACACTTGTATTTCTTCTTGTGGCAGTAATAAATTAGATTTGATGCATAAAAGATTAAAAAGCCCACAAACAAATTTTTAGTTGTCTATTTCTTTGGATTTTTCCTTTCTCTTGTGGAAGTTTTAATATTTTAAAATCATTTCACAGCTGCTAATTCAGATGCAGGACAGACTAATCATATGTTCTCATTTCAGACCACGGTAGTTGCTTACATAAATATTTTTAATTTCTAATCAAAGCATGTGTTGATGCTTTCCCTGAGGCTCTACAAAGGCTGTGTAGGTGCCATGAGTAGATCCATCAGTCTTTAGGAGGTGGATTGCAGGAGCTTTGTTGGTGTGAGAGGCTTTTCCTTTTTTTATTAAACTGTCTTTGTCTCAGCCCATGAGTTGTCTCACTTTGACCCTTCCAGTTCTCCCCCCAGTCCCACCCAGTGAGGGCTGAGCTCCTGGTGGGATTGAACCAGGACATCTTTCTATCATATCTCTCAGCTATCACAGACAGCAGATCTCCTGCCCTACCTTGTGCTTGCCACACTAAAACACTCAGCTCCTTCAAGGATCTCCAGCCTGGGCTGCATTTCAAATAAAGTCACACGTTCTTGAACCTTTACTGTGTTCCTTGGAATCCCTGAAAGCAAAATGTGTTGACACAGGAGGACAGTGAGGGGGCTGCTTTTGGCAGGTTTCCTTTAAAAAATTCATTAAGGGAAAAGCAGCAGTGAATTTTTAAAGAAGAAGAAGGACTGAAAGATTCATGGAAGATTGTGGAAGCAGAAAATGAGTGTATATATATTATTATATGAGTTCATATCTTCAATACTGAAAGGTCTGTCCTGTCTTACAGTGCATTTTTTGGGTCTGTGGCACAGGTGCCCAGAGAAGCTGTGGCTGCCCCATCCCTGGGAGTGTCCAAGGCCAGATTGGACACGGCTTGAAGCAACCTGGGCTGGTGGGAGGTGTCCCTGCCCACGGCAGGGGGTGGCACTGGATGGGCTTTAAGGTCCCTTCCTACCCAAACCAGTCTGGGATTCTCTGATCTTATGGTATGTTTTCTATATGAGCGCACACACAGTAGGAATGACACTTCTGTCTTGAAATATAACTGAGTCCTTTCTTTATTCTTCACAGGTGGAGGGCAGGAAATTCTCCTCAGATACAGAATAACGTAGAATGCATTTATTCTGCTTTCCATCTCAACCACTGAATACCAGAGGAGTAGAACACTATAAATCTCCAGGAAAAAAATCAGCCTGCAAATGTTTTTGAACAAATCTCAATGTATTATATTTATGTAAAGTTTTGCAAAATCAAAATAAAGTAAATAAATAAAAAAATCCCTTTCTATTTACAGTCTTCAGTATATTACACAATTTCTCATGATACTTGTCTTATCATCTTCTCATTGGGATTTTATGTCAATTGTAATAAAAAATCAATTAAAAAAGTTAAAGTAAAATTCAAAGGACTTCTAGGCATGATAAAAAGTTTAAACAACACCATATGTTAACCATTTTCAATGCATATCACCAAAATCTGCATTATTTGCAATATCTGCATTTTGGGATAACCTGAATTATGATTTTGCTGGGATTTCCATACTGGTGTGTGGAGGTTGGGAGTGTGACAGAATTCCACATGAGCTCAGGGCTGTGGAGTTTTGCTGCAGACTAACTGGAAACTGCTGATATCTCCTTGATGATTTTTTTCTTATTTTAAGTTTAATTGACATTTTTTCCCTTAGTTACCAGAAGTTTGGTTAAGCATCTCCACGAAGGTATCATTTCTCCTTTCTATACCTCGTGCTTATGTGGCAACAATGCTTAATATCTTTACTAATCCAACATTTTTATTGAGATCATGTAGCAAACAAGTGGTTGAAGTCATTGTTTCGTTGCAGAATGAAATCTCCTACTTTAAACTGAGATTTGTGCTGGATTTAAAGGCTGTTAACCTCTGGGATACATCTTCACCCTTCATTGTATGAACATTATCTGCTACATTTAATTATTTTTCTTATTCAGCACATCCTGTGTGTCAACTCCTTCCTGTCCCAAGGCAAAAGAACAACATGCCCCACAAGGAGGTTGTTGTTGAGGTGTAAAGATTCAAAAAAGATCTTGCTGCTTTTTAGCTTGGTTAATTCTTGCAAACTCAGGTTTTCTGCTCTGTTCCTGGGCCAGCCTCGTTGCTGGGTAACTGAGATGTACAAGAGCTTGTACGTCAGACACTGAACTAGTGTTTGAAAGTAACCAATTTAAACAAGTTGAAGGGCTTGACCCTTGTGCCCTCCTTATCCTGGGATGAAATCCTGTCCACTGGACCAGAAATACTCTTTAAAAATTGTTGTCATCATTTATTTTCTTTTTATATCCCAGAGGATTTGATATTTCTGATGTCCAGCAGTTGCTGTTTCTTGTCTCTCTGTGCTTATAGGAGGGACCAAGGAATAAATGCTCAGGCCAGAAGAGGTGGTGTCAGGAAAACTCCCCAGAAAGGATCAGTCCTGAAATCCTTTAAAGAACAGCTTTGGACATAGATTTAAAGATGTGGAATCTGTTCCTGGCTGCTCAGCCATTTCATAGGGATAATCCCAAGGATTTACAAACATAATCTAACACGAGATTTTGTGGCAAAGGTATTAAAGGACATTGTCTTTCCCAGCATGTACAGACCAGAGAGGAATCATTTTCTTAACATTTTTATGGGCTGCACACTGAAATATTCTTGGGGTTTTATAGTTTTCTAGCTCCAAAATATTTGCCAAAGGAGTCATGTGGTTTCTTGAAATGTAAATAAATATTTAACTCTGAAATTGATACTCAAATGAATTTTTAGGTTAAGTCTTCCATTCACTTTCTGTGAAAGACAAGTTTTTACCTGAGATTTTATGATGTGCTCCAGCATTGCTTCCCATGAAAAGATTTTCAGGCATTTGAAGACCTGTGGCAAAAGAATAGACAGAAAAACTATGGGAATTTTCATAGCTGCTGTCTTTGAAATAGTAAGAAGGATAAACTGAAAAATTAGTGAGCAAACAAGATTTTTTTACTGGCGAAGTTGGGCAAGTAAAACCCAGCAAACCCCAGCCCTTTTTAATTTTTTTCTAATAATATCAAATTACATCTTTTATTAAGGTAGGCAACCAAAAATATTATGTGACTTTACCAACTGCTCTCTCTGTGGCTGGATTTGCTGGATGTGGATTTATTTAATTACGTCTCTTTTGGACCAGTAGTTTCTCATCTACTTCTCTGAGAAACTGGAAGAGCAGAATTGAGCAAGACAAGTGCATGCACAGCTTTCTCACTTGCTAATTATTTAATGTGTAATATTTAATAGCTAAAAACTCCAAGAAGACAATTTATGACTTTAATTGGGCTAAAATTGTTTTAGGATCACAGAATTCCAGAATGGTTTGGGTTGGAAAGGACCTTCAAGCTCATCTCATTCGAACCCCCTGACACCTCCACTGGTCAGAGCCCAAGTCCATGAATACTCTTCCTAAAATCACAGAGTTTTTAAATCTATTTTTTAATAAAGGGCTACCAAATAAGATCTTACCATTAGCAAGCAATCCATGCCTTTAATTTGAATATTTTGAGACTTTGGATTGACTTACCTGGTGGAAAAATTGGTGCTTGCAGAAACCTGCTGCTCAAAAAATGAGGTGAATGCCTAAAGTTGCACCCCGTCATAGTTAATCAAAATTGTGCTCAAAGCATTTGATGCACAGGAAAGTACAATTTAACTCAATGAGTTTGTTTCTACAGGGAATGGCAAGTTAATCAAACTTCTAGGGATTTTACAGCAGAATGACTTTTATTATTTATAGTATTTATTGTTTTTTCTCTATCTTAAAAACACTTCATTGCTGCTGATGTTGCACACATTTCAAATAATCAATAGAGATGGGTTGTATTTGGATTATTTCCATACTTCATTCAACCATCAAAACCTTAATGCAACTTAAATCCAAATGCATCTCTTTTCAGAAAGGATTATTAGAATAACATTTTCTCATTAAAATATCATCTTGTACTAGTATAGAAAAAGGCACATTTTGCTCATTTCCTTTAGGCAGAAAAAAGAGAGGTTTGTTAGTGCAGAGAAGGTTTAATAAAGATTGAAAATGCATCTGCCATGTAGGAAAGTGATCCATAGTTATTAAGATAAAATCTTTTACAGAAGCCTGAATATCCTGAATGGAAACTCAATCAGAGCCTATAAAATCTGCTCCCAACATGGAGCTCAGCATGTTTGCTCCTGCTCTCAATATCTCCTTTTTTTATTTTCCCACTGTCTTTATTTCAATTAGCTGCGTGAGATTGATCCTGTTGGTGTTTTCTTGTTATCAGAAAACTCGTTGAAGAGAAGGAAATGTGAATTATAGCCCTGTGGGATGTGGCTGGAACCAATGGCCCTTCTAGAAATGCAGAAATGAACATTTGTCTGCCTTATTCAATGTGCTTTGTCATCTTAATGGAGGGATAATTCAGTAAAGCACATAAGACTTGGAAGTGTCTGATTCTAAGATGATAAATACAAACTTAAAGTCAGATTTTTTTAATATTTTAGAAGTTTAGTATGAAATAGATGATCCCCAATGTGTCTCCTTTCTGAGCTCTGGCAGTCCCTACTGCTTTATAGACACTGAATTTCTCCTCTCCCACTCTTCAGTTCTGCATTTGCCACTTTTCCTGTGCTGCTGCTTCATCTCCCTAAACCCTTATTTCCCCAGATCACTCCCAGTGCTTATTTCCCCATGACAGAAAGCTGCCTAGAAGAGAGAAAATCAGTAATAAATAAGGTCAGATTTTACTTCAGGCTCAGCTTTTATTGCCCTACAAACTGTCTGGTATCGAGTGCAGGAGAGGATGAAAGGACATCTGGCTGCCTTTTGAGAAGACAGTTCTGCTCACAGGGAGAAAGGAGGACAAAAATTTATTTAAAATTTTAATTTAATTGAGAATGGCAAACTGATTCTGCTGAATGACCTGTTCTGAGGTGAGGGGGTTCTCAATGTCTCTGCACTTGTGTTAACAAAAGCACAAGGATTTCCTCTGAAGCTTGGTGTCAAATGGGTTCTGATGGTGCTTTCTTAGATAAATTAATTATTGTAAGTTGATCTCTTTGCTTAATAATGGATGATCAGTGACAGGTGCCCTTGTGCTTCCTTTGCCTCATAGTTACAGAACCATGAGCTGCTTCCTGGAGTTTCCATCTGGTGGAGCTGGGCAAGCATTGAATGCCAGAACCATGGAATCCCAGAATCCCAAAATCATCGAATCCCAGAATGAGGGAATCCCAAAATCATGGAATTCCGGAACCATGGAATCCCAGAACCATGGAACCCCAGAATCCCAGAATTATGAAATCCCAGAATAATGGAATCCCAGAATCATGGAATCCCAGAATCCTAGAATCATGGAATCCCAGAATCAGGGAATCCCAGAATCTCATAATCATGGAATCCAAGAATACCAGAAGCTTGGAATCCCACAATCATAGAAGCCCAGAACCATGGAATCCTAGAATCAGGGAATCCCAGAACCATGGAATCCCAGAACCATGGAACCCAGAATCATGGAATCTCAGAATCAGGCAATCCCAGAATCAGGGAATCCCAGAACCATGGAATCCCAGAGCCATGAAATCCCAGAACTATAGAATCCCACAATCATGGACTCCCACAATCATGGAGTTCCACAATCATGGAATCCCAGAACCATGGAATCCCACAATCATGGAATTCCATAATCATGGAATCCCAGAACCATGGAATCCCAGAATCATGGAATCCCAGAATGATTTGGCTTGGAAGTGACCTTAAAGCTCCTCCAGTGTCACCCCCTGCCATGGGACTGCTCTGATTCTGGAACTGCCTGAACATTCCACCTGGACTGATCCTGGGACACGTTTTGTTGGGAAGGTGGCAGGAGTTCACTCAGTGCTTTGTCCATGAAAGCTTCACTGTCTCACAGCTGACTGTGGTCTCCTTTATGCAGAGGCTCTCAGGGGACTCCCTGGCCCACACAGAGAACCTGTGACTGACTGTGCTCTGTGCACACAGAGCAGTTCTCACCACCACCCAACCCTGAAGTGCCTTTTATCACAGCCACGGCTCCAGTGTGGAACATCCCACAGCCAGATAACAAGGAGGCTCTTGCCCTCTGGGAATCCCCAGCCTGAAGTTTGGGCTTTGCCTAGTTCTTTAAAGACTAGAAAATGCTTGTTCTTGTTTAATATAACTGAAGAAAACTCAGGGAGTGAAGGCATCTGGCTCATTTGCTGGAGCTTCCCTGAGAACTCTGCTCATATCTTGCCTTGCCTGAGGAGATCAACCTCCAGAGGAACGGCCAAAACACAGGCTATAAATTATTCCCAGACAGCAGCACGTCCTGTCAGTCTTGACAGTTCACAGAACAAACTTTGGGCTGCTCATTACACAGAAATCGATGGCAGAGTTGCTGGGGCAGAGTGGGGAAGACAGAAAGCAAGTTGGAATATGGAATTCAGGAAAGAAGGAATCTGGCAGCTTCCAATTTCGAGAACTTGATAAGTGAGGTAACTCATTTGCTGCTGTGTAATTGCCTGGGAAAGACTCATCCAGGTTGTGAAGGAAGGCCAATGAACAGTGAGAAAAAGTTTTCCAGCAAAGGCTTTGCACATAAATTTAATTTTTTTTAATTTATTTTTTGCTATATAACCAGTGCTTTCCCTGTCACTTTTCAAACAGAAAGACCCACAACCTCTCAAGTTGCTCTGAACAAGTATCTAGGAAAGACATAATTATTGTTTCCTCATGCCTTTGCATCCTCCCACTCCTCCTGCAGTTGCCACATTCTGGATTTTCCTGCTCCTTCTTCCCTAATCCTGATTTGTTTGGTTCTTTGCATTCACATGGATTTAAGAGACTTGGTGTGTCTTTCATCCAATCCATTTAAACCCCAGCCCTTTCTGCATGTATTTTTCTCTGATTTCAAACAATGGAGAACATCAATATTAGACTTTTTTCAGGACCTCCAGTCAGAGATTTTCTGACTTGGAGAAATCACTGCTCTGCCTGTTTTCTTTCCTGTTCTAATTTGTATTTTATGAGAGGATAAAGCCCATTAGTCAAGGTCAGGATGGATTTCCCTGAGCTTAAGCACAAGATGTTCTTGGCCTGTTATGTTTTAAGCAAAGTAGACAGTGAAGGATGATAAGTATAATAAATATTAAATATATTAAATGTTACTTAGAAACCCCTAACAAGTATAAAATTGTAAGAAATAGAGAAAACTTGATTTTTCTAAAAACAACTTATTTTTTTATTATTTTCTGACTATTTTAGCACTCAGATTATAAGGAAGGGTAGTTGCTTAAGGCAGACGTAATTTTTTTATAGAATCTCAGTACTTTATTTATCCTCTTTAACTTGATTCTAAACTGGGCCAAATCTGGCACATTAATTTGAACTCCAACAGTAACTGCACCACAAGACAGTGCTGGAAAAATGCCTCAAGATATTTATATTACTGTCATTGGAAATACATATGGAACTTCAGTTCACTACAAAAATGAGGTGAAAATAGAGTGATTTGCTCTGAAACCCCTTACAAGGGAAGGCTGTGAGAATAATAAATTTTTCACTGTCTAAAATAAGCAGTGCATGACACGACTTTTATTTTCTTTCTGGGAAAAGTGTTGTGTGGCACCAGTTGTTAATACTTGTTTTAATTATGCAACAACTTTGATAGAGCAAATACACAGCAAAGTAACATTTCCTTTGCATGTTGTGTGGGAAATTATACAGCTCATGTCTGGTGGGGACACAAAAAATTAACCAAGTGGGATTATTTCTGTCACTTCATTTGTGGCAATCTGTACTAATCAGGAACTTCATCATATATGGCCAGAAAATACAGGGGAAAGAGCTCAACTATTTCTACTGACCTTATTATCATTTCTGATCAAATATTAATTTCAACACTACTTCTGTCTAGAACCAGATACTCTCAGTATACTCATGATCACCTTTTGGCTACACACTGAGGTATGTTTTGAAAATACAATTCATTTTTTATTATTAAATTTATTTTACTTCCGTTTTCATAGATTGCATTCATTTTTCACCTCAGATAGATGCAGAAAAAGGTTGCATGTCACTATTTAAAAAAAAAAAAACAAAAAACACACCAAAACCCAGACTGGTCTAACCTTATAAATGAAAGAACTTTGGTTTGGGGCAAATGAAGAATACAGAATTTTGGAGAGCAACAAACTATCTCCCACTTATTATTTCCTCCTGAACTCTGGAGAAACATGTTATTCCATAGTGAAGAGAGAGATAAGAATTATTTCCTTCAAGTGGTAATTGCTTTGGAAGTAAATTATGTGTTAAAATCAGTGATGACAAGATTCAAAGATGGCCAAAGAAGAGTTTCCTTCTCCCCAACAATGCGCTGGAGACACAGGATGAACCTGTAGCCCATTTTTATACTAAAAAAAGGAGAGTCAGAGATCTTCAGTGAGGAATATCTGACAGGTTAGGCCCCAAATATTGAACAAACTAGTCCTTTGCCCTGACCCTCTTCAATTTTTGATGATTTCTCTGTTGTTCTGTCAGCTATGCCACTTTATCCTCATGTTTTCAAGATGTTGGGGGCCCATTCTCCTCCTGCTTGAGATGGTGCACACTTATATTTTCACCCTACCCAAAAACAACCTCATTCCTGAAATTCTTTTCTGTTTATCCTTATCTTAGATGACTTCTTTTATTCTTTTAACAGTTGGCATTTTGAGATGGATGGATTCCTTTGTTTTTAGGAGGATTCCAATCACATTAACCTGTTGCAATATTTTCTGTATCCAAATTCTGAATTGGGTTTAGGGGTTTTTTTCCCATTTTTTTCTTTCTTTTTTTTTTTTTTTTTTATTCTTCCCTCATGTTTTTGTTTTTGTTTCTTTGTTTGCCTGGATAAGTTGGTTTGGAGTGTGAGTGTGTGATTAGTAGGCTAAGGAATATTTTGACTGGATTTGATGGTCGCAGTACTCAGCATCTTTGATCTTGCTCTTTAAAGAAGTGTCTGGCCAATTAGTTTCTCATTGGAAAAAGAGCTAAAGAAGTCTGTTGAACATCTCCTTTGATTAATTTTTCCTGGCTTTCACTGTTGGCTGCAGGCACAGCTGAGGAGAGGAATAATCAAACTGCTTAATAACCTGAAAATTAACCAACCAGAGGACAGGGATGACCCCAAGGGAGCCACTGCTTGGGCCACACCTGCATTCCAGAGGGTGGCAAAACTCTTTGGGATTGACACTTTCTGTAGCTCAGAAGTATCTGAAGGGCCTCTCAGAGACGCCTCTTGAACATCTCTGTTTCTCTCTTTACCTGTATATGTATTTATGTGAAAAGGTTACAAATATCCATAAAGTATTTTATTACATACCTATGGATGCAGATTTTTATCTCTATTTTACATATTTATAAAAGTACATGAATAAAAATTATTTAAAAATTGTTAAGGAAATGAATGAACAAAGCTTGAATGTGAAAAGAAAAGAAAAGGGGAAGGGGAGAGAGAAGGGCAAGGGGAAAGGGGAAAGGGGAAGGGGACAGGGGAAGGGGACGGGGAAGGGGAAGGGGCAGGGGAAGGGGAAGGGGAAGGGGACGGGGAAGGGGACGGGGAAGGGGAAGGGG
>JAWWLZ010000488.1:6988-18629 GCA_035041345.1 Poliocrania exsul | reverse complement strand
ACAATGGTCTTCAAACCCATAAACCCCAACTCCAGCAGCTGGATGTGTTTGGATTTCAGGGGAGGCCACAGCAGGGAGATGGCAAATAACAGGAAAAAAACTTCCTGGGAACCTCCTTCCCTAAAGACCTCAAGAAGAAATTAGGGAAAAGTGGTCAGACATGGTTGGGAATGTTTGGCTGTGCTGGAGGGTGAGACCCTCAGGTCCCAAGAAACCCCAGGATGTCCCAAGCCATAGGTTATCCAGAGGAGTGCAGAAGGCACATATGGACCTGATTTCTGCCTGTGCTCAGCCCTCACCTCCACAACCTGATTTCGCCTCCTTAAGGACTCTAATCCTCCATGTTCAAACACTCCCACAGATTTATTTCAGGGCTGTCAAAAATAATCTTGATTTAAACCCAAAAGAACCGACCTGGGGAGGATGATTAGAACCACAGAACTTAAAAGGAAATTAAGGAACAAAGACAAGAGCAATAAAGTCCAGCAGAGATGATTTATGAGGGCTGGGGACACCTGACCTGCATCCCTGTCCTCTGCAAAGCGGGACATGAACAGGAGGTGACATTCCCTATTCCAACAGACTATTGAGGCACCTGATCCCAGCAAAGGAGAAGCTCAACTGTCATCAAGCAGAGAAGCTGAGCTGCAAAAAACCAGTGGATTCATCCCCAAAAGTCCACTCCTATAATTTTCAGGGCAGACTGTGGTCTCTCCATCCCCTCTAGAGAAGCCTGGGAAAAAGCTGGTTCCAGAATCCAGCCAGGGATGAAGAGCATCCAGAAGGACAAGGCATGTTGTACAACCCATCAAGGAGCCATCCAAAAAACGAGCAGTACAACCCCAGTGTCTCCTGAGATACAAAGGCCAAAACTGCATAGAAAAGCAAGACAAAAAGGTATTTCCAGGCAGAATGTTTTGACTGGGAAACCATTTAAATTTTAGGCTGTGTCACCTGAAAGCCACATCCTTGGGTAGGGATGCAGGGAAGGGGTGACCTCTCCCAACTCCCAGCCCTCACCAGAGGATATTCAAACCACACCTGGACATCAAACCACAGCCCAAGGGGAGCATCATTCCCTCTGGGAACAACCCAAGACCCAAATTCAGCCCTAGAACTTCCAGTTTCTCACCAGAGCCCACCAGGTGAGTGGAACAGCAACGTCCTTGGGGATCCTGCCCACAGCTGTAAAAAATCCTCTTCCTTGCATGTACTTCACTTGTTTGAATGATTTTCCTCTTGGAAAGCACAAAAATGTCCATGTTTTCCAGGAACATTCCTGCACTAACAAGCTGCTGTAACTCACTCAGGCAATAAATTCCTCTGATACCTTTTACATTCGTTCGATTTGGAGCCTGAAATAACAACCCCTTATTTTTCATGGAGGAGATGGAAGGAAGAGGGAGCAATTCTAGGCTCTGTTTTGACACAAAGAGTGTTTTCTTGGTTTTATATAACAACATTTCCCTCTGTGGGGAAGGAAAACAAGAATATCTGCAGTGCTGAGCTACACAATTAAATATCTGTTATCCCTCTGTGTGCAATTCAGTATTAGCTAAAAATGAGCATTTTCCTGCTCAGGAGACAGGCACCCACCCTTGGGGGAAATCCCTACCAGGTCATGAGGGTGTTCTTCCCATCAGCAGGTTCAGAGGTGGCACCAGGGCTTCTTGGAGGCTTCTGACACCACCCCAGAATTAAATATTTCCACTTGGCTCTGACCTGAGACATCGAAGTGCTGGAGCATGTCCACTCCTGCTCCTCCTCTCCACTGGGCAAGAGTCAGGCATGGCCAAGATGGAATTTCTATCATCACCTTAAAGCTTCCACAACAATTCTGGAAGCAGCCAGAGGTGGAGGACTGGCCCATGGCCGCCAGTAACAATCCAGTGTGTGGTTTGAGGGCCCCATCATGAAGGTAAACCTTGCACCTTCCCAGGAACATTGTGGGCTTTTTAACCACCTTGATAGCCTTGGGAACGAAAACAAACCTCCCCATCTCCTTCACAAGACTCAAACCAAGCCCTAAGCACTGGATCCCTCACTGCAGGTCACCTTTTGGGTGGAGAAGCCAGCAGTGATGTTAATTTAGGAGACACATCTCCTGTGGTTCATTTAGGAGACATCTCCATGCTGACATCAAGAGAGGGTGAAGCGGCTTCGAAAGGGATGTGGAGCACAACCCAGACTGAAGTCCCACTCTAAAGCACCCTCAGCAGATGATTACAGAAAGGGAGAAAGGACATCCTTCCCAGGCTCTGGGTGAGCTCTTGGGGATCTTTTCCAAAACAAGAGTTGCCAATAGCAAACAAATAAATAATAAATTAACCCCCCCACGGGTCCCCTGTGAGGGACCGACGTTCTCACAGACACACTGTCCTCCTCAGCACCTCCTGTACATCCCAACAGGAACAGTCAGAAATAAAGCCCAGGGAAACTGTGCTCTGAACACAGAATTTTCTCTTCACACTATAAATAATCCCCCAAACACTTCACTTTGCCCCTTTTCCAATGCCCAGCACCACGTTTGGCTCCCACCGGGTTAGGGAGCGAGACTTTCCCCCACGTGTTGTGGTGACTCTGCTCCTTTTCTGCCCCCAGATATGGGACTTCCTAACACACTGTGCCACTGTCTGGTGTCAGAAGCTCCTCTGGGATGTAAAATAACTCCCTAAGTTTTTGTCTTGTGGTTTTACAAACAGGTCACGTGGTGGTCACCGCTGGGTCTCCTCCCGCTCATGCTCTGATTTAATAAACAGCTCTAAATCCCAGCACAGCAAAAAGCAAGCTCAGATTTTGTCCTTTCTCTACAATTCTGCAAGAAATAAGCAGCTTTCTGGGATGTTTTCTTGTGGTTCAGGCACTGAATGTGCAGCTTTCAGGATAACCAAGCAGAACTATCTCTAGACCTGAGTTGGAAGCTGCTTAAGGGGGACATTGCTCTGCTTTGGGTGAGGTTTTGGGCTGCTCTTTCAATCCCAGCCCTCCACAGCAACACAGGCTGCTTTCAGAAGGCCACAAACCAAAGCCATAAACCACTTAAAAAGAGGATCACCCAATATTCTGAGCTGGAAGGGACCCACAAGGCTCACTAAGTCCAACCCACACCCTTGGTGTTGCCAGCACCAGGTTTAACCAACTCCTCTCTCGCCCCACTGTGGGAATTCCCACATTTACTTGCCAGGACACAGAACTCCCCTTTCCTCACTGTAACAGGGTGGGTTCCACAGTTGCTGGAAAAGTGAGGCTGAAAACCATTGAGAGTTCAGAAAACACAGCATCTTTTTTAACAGGAGTGACCAAAGAGCAGGAACCCAAAGAGAAGGGAGGGAGAGAAGGAGGGGGACTGAAGCACTAAGCCCCAATGTGTCAGCACCCACTGACCAAAGACTTGCTCACATAAGGTTGTCCTACCAACTCAGGCTCTCCCCAAAGGCAGGGGCTACATCTTCTAAACACTGGCAGACAGCAGGTGTCCCTGTTGTCTTTTGGGGGGGAAAAAAACACCAAGCCCAAGAGCACAAGCCCTCTCTCCTTTTTTTTTGAGCCTGCTGGTGACATCTACCTATGGAGGTGTGGCCACCACGCCCTTGGAAGAGGTCCCAGGCTCTGCTCTCTCTCTTCCTCCCTGCTATCTCCCCCTCAGCTCTCCTCCAAAGGCTGTCAACCAATAGGAGAGACTCAAGTAACTTCAATTTATGCAAACTCTGTCTTCAAGGACAAAGCCTTCACTCTCTCAGCTTTTGTTCCCTAGAACTGGGCAGGCAAAGGGTAAATCTTTCACTGGTGGCACTGGCAGAAACACAGACAAAAATGTCACCGTTCAATTCCCGATACACTCACCCATCAGAAAATGAATAATCCCACCAGACCATCTTTCTCCCAGTTCTTTGGGTGCAATTAAGAGCCACTGAGGCTCAGAGCAGGAGAAGAAGAAGAAGAAGGTGACCTACCAGCTCCACTCTGCCAAAGCCGCCGACGCCGAGCGTGTCGATGATGTTGAAGTCGGCCAGTTTCAGGTTGGCGAAGAAAGCAGCCTCGGCTTCATATCTGGATTTTTTGAGGTGAAAAAAGGGAAATCTCTTAGTGCTGCCAACCTGGGCCCTGTGTGCCACCGTGCCCACCTGGCACCGGCCCCGTGCCCGCCGCTCCATGGCCTCACGCTTCACTTTCGCTCATGGTTTGGCTGGTGCCATCGCTCCGGCGGGCACGGCTTTTCCAGGGAGCAAAGCAACCACCCCTAGGCATGTCTACAAAGCCTGGCACTGCCCACCCAGCTGGGCATTCTCTAGTGATCTTCTCCCGGGTGGGTTGGGTTGGGTTTTTTTTTTGGTTTGGTGTCTTTTGAGGATTTTTTTGGAAGGTAAAAGCCTCTCACAGGAGTTTCTCTTATCCACAGGCTGGCAGGAGTTTCTAGAAATGCCTATTGGAAGTGGCAAGATCATTAAGGTCCCTGGAGAGAAATCCCAGCCAGGTCTGAGGAAATCGGATCCGGGCTGCAAACGTCTGGAGTGAATGACTTCAGCCACACAGCAACATTCCTAGAGGAATCTCTTCACTTCTTGCCCTCCTATAAACATCCCTGGAGTGGCTGTCCCAGCCCAGGCTCCAAAGTGCAGCTCTCTGAGTGCAGCCCGTGCCCAACTGAGGGCACCCAGCCCTTGACTGGGGGAGCATGCAGATCAGACACATGCAAGCCTGCCAAAATGAGCTGCCCATGACCAGCCCCATGAACAGGAGCCCTCCAAAATAGCTCCTTGGGAAGGGCTGGGCTATTTTTAGAGAGGCTCAGAGGGGAAATGGATGCACAGGATCCACCCACTCCATCAGATGTGACATTCAGCTGCCAGTGCATGTCCGACCTTTCGCTTGGATGGGAGAAGGGAGTTGACTGGATTATGGAGGAGGGAGGCATGGAGGGTGCAAAGGGGCAGTTTGGGTGGTTTGCAGGGCTTCATTTTAGCCATAATATCTTGCAATTAACAGACCATAATCACCTATCCCACCTAGAGGCTTCACTCGTGCAGGGGAATGGGAAGATAAAGCATCCCAGTGGGAGCCACTGTGGATACACAAATCCACCTGTCCTGCTTTTCCATGTCCCCTGCCCAGCACAGCCTATCTCTCTTTCATTAACAGCCTGGAATTGATTTCCCCACTGATTCCCTTCAAACCACCTTCCTCAGTCTATTTAAAACTTCAACGGCACTGGGGGGCAAAGAGCAAACACACACCATATTTTTCAAGCAAAAAGGGTTAAAAAATACAAATACAGGTGTCAAGAAATGTGGAAGGTCCCACCACAGAGCCCCAGACCCGGTGCAATGAAGCTCCATTTTCTCTCGGGGTGGGTGGTGCTGCCAACAAATGCCTTCAGCTCTGCTTTATTATTCCTTCTGTCACCAGACCCCCTGGGTGACCTTGCTCCTGCTGCATCCCACTTTGGAAACCAATCAGCTCAGAGCCTGCTCTGAACTTGGGCTACCCTTGGGATTGATCCCGGTGTGCTCCTCGTGAGGTGCATACCAAAGCTGCCCCCGAAATCCTCTGCTGAGCATGTCTGGATGTCCCCTCTAAATCACAGCAGATTCATTTCAGGGGTGACAGAGCAATGAGATGGCTCTAATTGTCATGATAAATATACAGACTAATTAAACACCCTTAATGATTTATAATTGCCATGAAGGTGAAATCCCAGCGTGGAAAATTTCCTTGGAAAGGACCTTAAAAGCCATCTCGTTCCAACCTTCCTGCCATGGGCAGAGACACCTTTCACTGGACCAGGGTGTGGAAGCTGGAAGCTCTGGATTTCCATGGAACATGTGAAAAAAGGTGTTCATGTGTTATTTTTCCTTAGAAAATGTACTTGCAGGTTTCCTGGGATTGCTTTTGGAAATCTCTTGGCTAATTCTCTTAGGTGTAGGTTGTACACACAAGCGGGTGAAGCAGATTGAATGCAGCTTTTCCCGAGGTGCAACCAGCATCCAAACCCCAAAGGAAATGCCAAAAATACCCAGTGAACCAAAACATGTGGAAAATCAAACAAGCTCTTGATGTGCCCACTGACAACAGCCACAGCTCAACTCTGTTTCACTCCCACCTACAAAGTCCACTTTAACATCAAATTCCTATAAACTAACAGTCCTTCCCAGCTTATGGATGAGTATCTTTAATAAAAAGATCAGCAAATATTCCCAAGCCATGTCCTAAATCACAAATCAGGGGTATTATCCTCATCTGGAAGTGCAGAATAGGAATTCCTCTCCTGTCCTCCAAGTTTCTCCAGCTGAGTGTCTGCTCCCCAAAGCTCCCAAGCTTTTGCAGAATTGCAGGAAAAACATCTGTGATGTCTCATTTTAGCACCTCCAAAAGGAAGGAGACTCTTTCAAGGCACTGGGAGGGCAAGGCCAAGAAATACAGAAGTAGTTGGAATATTAATATTGGTGTGACTGTAGGAAAACATTCAGTTCTGCACCAGGATAAAGACTCTGCTACACTCACATAACTGGGAGAGTCACAGCGTGGGTCAGGCTGGGAGGGGTGGCATTTGGTGCCACCTCCTGCCCCAGCAGGGCCAGCCCAGAGCACATGGCACAGCATTGTGCCCACACAGCTCTGGGATATCCCCAGGGAGGAGACTCCCCCCCTCTCTGGGCTCTGCTCGGGGCTGGGGCACTGCCCAGCCAAGAAGGTCTAACAGAGGTGGCCCGACTGGTGGGGACACTTCGCCCACACCTGTGTAGGAGGAGGTGGAAGCAACTCATCACTCTGTGGGAAAAGCACCCATGTGCCAGGTCAGGGTGTTCTCCTCCTGGGCACCACTTTGCAGGTGCCACAGCCTAGTCCTGGCTGGCACTGCCACCAGCAGGGCACTTTTATTCTAAATGCACAGCCCTGTGCCAGTGCTTGGAGACTTTCCAGTGCTTTCCTGACCTCAGTTGGTGATTTAAATTCCTAAACTAAGAGATGTTGGGAAGACTCCTCAGGGCAAGCTCAGGGTGGGATCAGTGTTCCCTGGGTGAGATTCCTGGGATTGTCTGTCTCCAGCTGAATTAGGGGTAATTAGGAGAGGACCTGGATATTTTGGTAATTGTGCCAAAATGCCTGGACAATCATAGCTGGAAGCACCCAAAATGAAATGATACCAAGAGAAAAAGGGAAAAACACTGAAAAGTCAGTTTTTAATAAAGAACTTATTAAAAATGAAGGCTGAGATTTCCACAGGAGGTTGTGGGAGGCCAGGACTCATCTCCCAAACCTCTCCTGATGTGCTTTTTGCTTATTGATCCCAGGGTTTACCACCTGCCCTACACCAAAGCAAGGCTGGCAGAGCTCCCAGGCCAACTGGAGAGGTGGGACACCAAAACCCAGCAGAGAAAGAGAGATTCAGATCCAAGTGAAACAGGAGCATCCTGAAGAACCTCCCAAGCTCTTCTCCAAGGTCTCCTGCCAATGTGAATGACAGAAGAACCTTCTGAGAGCTCTGCAGTGATCTCACCAAGGGGTATCCATGTGCTCCTGTGGAAGAGCTGGGATTTGGCAACACCCACTTCCTTCTCTCCCTCCAAGGGAGATCTACACATTCCCAAGGAGCTGCCTTGCTCCAGCCTCCTCCTGGCCATGGACAGGCATCACCTGCAGGACAGCAGAGCAATCAGGGGGCTCAGCAGTGAATCCCATCACCCACATGACCCTCTCCTTTGGAAGGGCAGCCCAAGAGTTTGGGCAATGCCAGCTGTGCACAAGGGGAGAGGAAATCCTGGGGCTTCTTGCACTGCTGGAGGTGCCCAACGCCTGAAATGAGCCATCACCTCTGTGGACAAGGATTCCTCTCAGAGCCATTGCAAGCTTTTCCTCTCAGGACTACAAATTAAAAAACAACAACAACAACAACCACCAAACAAAAAAAACCCAATTAACCATCTTACCTAAGCAGCTAACAATGATAAATGAGAATATGTGAGGAGCAAAGGATTGCAATTATCCAACTGCTCAGCTTGACTAAACTAGCTCATGATTCCATCACATGAGCCAACTGTGTTGGGAAACATTAGACATCTGTTAGCAAACTGTCACCCTCGGAAAAAACTTGGCTCCTCGCCACCTGCACGCTGCCAACCAGACAGAAATTGCCACCAAATGGGAACCAACCAACCCTCAGCTCCCTGATGGGAACAAATGGAACCACTTTGGGTGGATAAAGCCAGATTGCAGAGCCCTGCCCAGAGACAGACACCTGCTTGTTTCCCAGCTATTTTGGTTTGTTGCCTGGCCTGGCCAGGGCATCACCCAGCGCTGAGGCTGTGCCCTCCTGCAGGGGGAAATGCTGGATCCCTGCAAGCACTGGGACAACTGGAGCACTTGGGTGGTGATGATCACACCCAACCTGTGAGAAGACACAGGAGAAAAGAACCTGAGAGCCACAACGAGGGTGAGGGGAGAAAAGCATCACAAAGCAAAACTATTTCTGTGTCATCTAAAGAAGAGAGTTCATCTCCTTGTGGTTCTCAAGACACAGCAAGATTCTTAAGGGGTCACAGAAGCACAGAATGCCAGGATGGGTTGGGCTGGGAAGGATCATAAAGCCCACCCAGTGCCATCTCCTGCCACGGGCAGGGACACCTCCCACTATCCCAGGGTGCTCCAAGCCCTGTCCAACCTGGCCTGGGACACTCCCAGGGATGGGGCAGCCACAATTAAATTCTTTTTAAATGCTGCCTCAGCTGGTGTGGCACTTAAAAAAAAAACAGTCTGTGTAAATGAAAGCAAAAATTGCCCCAAATCTTTAATTTTGTGACTGTTTCCTTACATCTGAATCTTTTAGTCATGATGAAATGACCCACCTGGGTCTGGTCTGCCCATGGCACCCATGGCCTGCCTGGCACCCTGAAGCCATGGGAGGCTTCCTAGGTTGGGTTCATGCCATTGAGTTAAGAGAGAGGCAATTCCAGACGGGAATGAGAAGGGGGAAGGGAACATGGATCGAATTTGGGTAACGAGGAGGCCTCGCTGTGGCAAAGCGATGGAAGGCAGAGCAGATGCAGCAAATGCAGGCAGGGCTTCCATGCCTTCCCTTCCCTGCCAGCTCCAATGAGTCCAAAAAGCCCAGGAACACGTGGTTCCCAGGGATTTTGGGCAAATCTATGGATGGTCAGTGGGTGAGAGCCAAACAAGAAGCCCCTCGTGCTGCCCCAACGGGGTCCTTACCTTCAGCTCTGCCCTGGGGGAGGCTCAGCAGCTCGAGCCACACTCAGGCAACACCCGGGGCAGGGACAGCCACAGTGCATTTTACACAACCAGCAACATCCAGAGCCTGGGGATGCCTGAAAGCAAATCCTGGAGAGGCATTGAGAGCAAACCCATGTTCCTTTCTGGCGCGGTGCCACTCGTCCTCTCGGAGGTCCCACCCCACCTGCACACCCTGCTCATCTCCACACAGCAATGCTTGGGTTGGGACAATCTGAGGGGGAGAAACCCCTTGGCAAACAGAGAAAAATAACCAAGGGGGCATCCCCAGCTGTTGGGATTCACACATTTTCAGGCTGGCAAACCAAAGACAAGTTTGCAGGTGCTGCTAAGATAAGAAAGGAATTTGTCTGGAGACCTTGAGCTGGTGCAGAAGCAAGAAATGAAGCCTGAGAAACTCCCCGGAGTAACATTAATAGAACTCTTTTATAAAGTTAGAGTAAGTTGCATTAAGACTGTTTAGATCTAGCAATTTTTAGGAAATGTGTATTACTTAATATTTAGCTATAGCTGTGTGATGTCAGACAGTCACATGGTGTGTGTAAGTTTTAAGATTGTGTGTAACTGTGTGAAAAAGTAGTCCTGAATACAGTCCCTCCTGAAACTTGAATATTCTTGTGCAAGAACAGTTTAAATATTGTTAATGTAAACCTAGTTGCATCTTTTTCCTTCTTCTGCTCCCCTTCCCTTCTCTCCACAACTACCCAGTAACTGTAACTCATGACGAAGAGGACTGAGAAATAAAATACCAAAAAGAAAACGCCATAAAATGAGATGCAGTCAAGTGATTTATTTAACAACAGGGCTTGAAGCCCCTGAGAGCCCCTGAAAGGCTCAACTGAGAACTGTCTGTGGAGATCAGGGGTCGTGACACCCAACCCCCTGCTGGGTTGGTGGGAACCCAAACCCCTGTTAACACACTCACTCTTCTCCAAGTCTGATCCTTCAAGGTGAGGAGCTCTCCCAGGTCTCCATGGGGTTGTGTGAGCTGGAAGGGGGATGCTCAGCCCAAAATCCCCCTCAGGCAGAGCAGGCAGTGAGAGCAGGGGGAACTATTTCCCAAACAGCACACAAACCCTCTGCTCTGTGTTTCTTCCTCAGGGACCTGCTGTCCATCCCTCTCCTGATGCACAAATGCCCCTGTGGCATTCCCAACATCCCTCTCCATGACTCCTGGCATTGCAAACCCAAGATGCCAAGGAGAAGCCCAGCTCTCTGCCTGTTTTACTGTCAGGCACAGATGCCACAGAGAAGCTGAAGTCACTTCAAGCTCTGCCACATTATTGCCATTTATTAGCTCGTCCACAAACACAGGATCACAAAGTTGTTATTCCAGGACATCTCCACTGGCAGGGAAAGCAGGAAAACACCGATGGGAGCCAGGGAGCTGTTGGATGGAAGCACCCGCACAAGGTGACTGTGCCACCTCCCATGGGCCTCAGGGGTCCTGCTGCCCACCTGTGGCCACCAGGGAGCCATTCCCTGAATCCCAGTGCCCTTTCACACAGCCCGATGCCACATTGATGTGCCCACAGATGATGTGCCATGCCATTCCTGGCAGGGATGGGTGCTGTGGTGTCACCCACCCATCTCCACCGGGTGGAGAGGATTCACTGGTGGGTGAGGGTTTGCTGCCCTGCCCCAAGGAACACCAACTTCAAGCTCATCTTCCACTCTGGTTTTTTGCCTAATTGCAAACAACACTGAATGGGTGAAAGGTGTGTGTGCTCTGTCTCCAAGGGGCTGGGGAGAGATGGATACAGGGCACGAGAGCCAACAACCCAACTTTTGCTTCAGGTCTCCTCCTTCCAGCCCATCCTTCTGAGGTCAGCAATGCAGTGGCTTTAACTCCTGATTTAGCTGCTACCACTTCCTTCCACGTCTTGAAAACCCAAAGCAAGAGCCCTTTGGTTTGGATTTACTGAAGGAACATGCAAGTGGTGACCATGGGGGTGAAGCTCCAGCTGCACCAACCATGGCACTGAAAAGAAAGGCTGTCTTTCTTTTCACCTCCATGCTGGCAGGGCTGGGAGTTTCTCCTGGACCCCCCCAGCTCTCCAGCTCACCAGGTACTTGCCTTTCATGCCTTTCACATCAGGAGAAAATTGCTTTTTACCTCCTGGTTTAGATTTTCTTACAGAAAGTGAACCTTTGAGTGGCAGCTAAACCAGCCATTAAAGCTATGGCATCTCTAACTTCCTCTGGGAGGGGAAGGAGATCTGAAAGCAAAAACACAGAGTTACAAAGCTAACAGGGTATTTGTTATTTCCCCTCTCACCCTGGTTTAAAAGCACATCACTTTTCAGTTAGAGCCTGGCAACGTGAACATGGTATTGTGGTGTTAGACTAAGCTGAGCTCAGAAACTAAGCTGTGCCCAGAGACCAAGCTGTGCCC
>JAWWLZ010000487.1:0-18716 GCA_035041345.1 Poliocrania exsul | reverse complement strand
GCTGAGCTTGGCCGTGGCCCTGAGTGCCATGATCTGGTAAAGGGACTGGAGTTGGCCCAAGGGTTGGACTGGATGATGTCGGAGGTCTTTTCCAACCCAATCCATTCTATGATTCTGTGATTGTTATTCCTTGCAGTGACATAAACACAGTGACTTCCCTCTCGATTCTCTTCTCCCCCTGGCTTTTGACTCCCGGGAGGGGGATGAACCCAAATCCATTCCCATGGGCCAGGAGCTCTGAGCTGGGTGGATGCAGCTCCCACCCAGCCTGGGGTGATTCCACAGCACGTTTGCATCTCTGTGCTCCCAGCCCAGCTTCCCTCGGAAAGTCGGGAGCAGGTGGGAAGGGATTCTCAGCCCAGAGCCCTGTCGTGCATCCAAGCAAGAAGCTGCAGAGCTGCCGTACGTACCCAGCCAGGGGCGAGGAGCAGCAGGAACACGGTCCAGGTCACTGTCCCCAAGATTCCAGACATCCCGACACTGGGAAGGGAAGGGATTCAGGCTGTCCAGCCACTCGCTCCCGCTTTTTCGGAGTTTCTCGTCTCTTTGGAGGGAGTTGTACATCGGCTTCTCCTTAAATATCCTCTGGAGGGGGCGGACCCCGCGCCGAGGGCTGGGCTGGAACGGAGCCCGGAGGGGTGCGAGGAAAACTGCCCAAATTCCAGCGAACACGAGCGGATTCCTGCGGTCCCCGCAGCTTGGGTACCTTCCAGGAGGGTAAAGCAAACCCCAGGAAAAGCGGGATTGTTGGGTTTGAATTTTTACCTCTTTGCAGCTCCCGGAGGATGAATCCTGGCACAGCTTTCCTGAGAGATCTCCCCTTTCCCCACCTCCAGCCGGTCCTGTTCGGCTGCGGGAGCTGAATGAGCAGAGCTTTGTGGGCAGTGTTTGAGCAGGAGGGAGGGATGGGGCGCTTGGAGCTGTCAGGTACCACTTCTATCCCTGCATCTTTTGTGCTTTCAGCTCCCCGAAATTAAAGTTTCATGACTCGACCTCCTGCAGGAAGAGCTGCGTGTTTTCCCAGGCAATGAAAACCCCCAGGATGGAGATTTTGGATAAAAGTGCTTTGGTTGAGCCTCGGGATCGATGCAGGATCTCACACATCTTTATCTGGGGCACGATCCTTTCTGTTTGATGCTGAAACACAACACGAGGCTCCTGCACAGCCAGCACAACGGACCTCTGGGACAGGAAAGGGTTGGTTTGTGTTTTAAAGGGTCGGTTTGTTTATACGGAGGAGGAGGAGGAGGAGGAGGAGGACTAGGAGGAGGAGGAGGAGGAGGAGGAGGAGGAGGAGGAGGAGGAGGAGGAACACAGCAGAGGGCACTCTCTGCCCTCGCTGGCCGGGGGTGAGACAGAACAGTTCGGGCACCCAACAGGAGTGCTCAGGAGTGGCCTGAGCAAGCTGGAGCTGTGCCTCATTCAGGGAGCTTTCCCATGAAGTGGTGCAAGGGCTGGTACTAATTTTGGGCCAGCAGGAGCCCAGGCACTGTCCCACAGAGCCCCAGCCCAGCTCAGTGCTGGGAAGCAGGACAGAAAATGGAGAAAAATCCCAGGAGTGTAGTGGGTCACCCAGTTATAGAATCCTACAAAATGCTGAGCTGGGAGGAACCACAAGGAGCATCCAGTCCAGCTCCTGGCCCTGCACAGACAGCCCAACAATCCCACCCTGTCCCTGTCCAAACCCTTCCAGGATTCTGAGATTCTCTAAGAAGCAGCAGTTGCTCCTCCAACCATGACCTTCCAAATTCTGCTTTAACACCAACCTGCTGAGTGACCTGGGCTGAACTCCCAAGTCCCTCAGCTGCCAGGAGTTCTGTGGGGAACATTCAGCACTGAGCCTTCATTTTGATGGCTCATTAAGTGTTCAACCTACAACAAAAGTAAGGAATAATTTGATTATAAAACATCCTTTCCAAGCTGCTCATCACCATCCACCTGAATGGTTCCACCTTCCCAGAGCTGTAAAACACACCAAGCTCCTGCTCATCCTTCAAGCCACCTTAACTCTTGGAGTGGAGGAGCAGCAGGATGTGGAGAAGAAGCATCAGCTGGAGATCCATGGATTTTGGAAGGTCCCTCCACCCACAATCCAAGATTTTTTTAGGTCCTTGGGACAACCAAAGCCACTCTTCATTCTAGGAGGTGAACTGCTCACCCCACTGGACATGCCAAGAGGTAAAAGCAGCACATGCAGGTTGAGTGACTCAGAATGATCAAAGGCAGGAAACACCCAGGTTTGGATCTCCTCCTTTTGCCTGAGCTGCCTCAAGTGAAGGGATGGAGATGTCAACCCTGCTTAAAATCTCCCCCAAGCAAAGCATAGTGGGTGTTTAATTCACCTTGTTCCTCTCTCCTGGGTTCACCCACCCTGCCCAACCAGCAGCTTCCTTGAATTCAGAGTAATTAAAAGAGAAGACATTTAGATAATTGCTTCAAATCATGTCAGGCCAAGGAATAAAACCAAGGCAAGCACACGCAGAGTTTTTTGGCTCAGGGAGGGTCTCTCCCCGTGGCCTCTGCCTGCAGAAGCCAAAATAAAAAGCTGGTACAAGTGAAATCCACAGTTCTGGGAGGAATATCCCAGTGCACTTGAGGATTTCTTGTGACATGGAAGGGATGTGACACTTGGGGTGGGTGAGGTGGCTGCTGATGTTCTTGTAAATGAAGTAAATAAAGAAAAACAGTCTTGGCATCATGAGCTGGGGAAGGGCTGGGGCTCACACACAGAGCTGGCCACAAAACACACACATTCTCCTCCAGGAAGGGAAATAAATGCCCCCTTTGGTGCCTGATCGTGGCAGGATGCAAAAATGCAGATCTGCAGTACCAGAAATGCAGCCAAGGGCACCCAGGAGGCTCCCAGAAAAGGCACTGACCCCAGTTATTGATGCAGGGGGGCCTCATTTTGGATCAGGTGAGCAGTGACAAAGGAAATCCGTGCAACAGGACTCAGGTGACCTCCTGAGACCCTGAACAACGGCAGGATGTGGATGTTTAGACCCAAGTGTGAGTCACCCCCATGGCCAGGAGCGTTTGTGCCAAGGCAGGGGCTTGCACAGAACTGCAGGAGAAACAGCCCCTGGGAGGAAACAGCTGCACCCACCTGTGAAGGGGATGTTTCCTCGGGTTTTTCCACTTCTTAACTTGCTGCATGCTTAATTATCCCGAAGGAAAACCGCGGGGAGGGAGGACACGCTTAAGGTGGACCCGGGTAGGGGCATTTAAGGAGGCTGCCTGTGCTCCAGGAGTGGGGTTTGGTCCTCCCCACCCGCACAGCCCAGGATGGGCTCGAGGTAACGTGGCCTGGGGAAGAGCAGGGACTAAGGGAGGTCTCTCTGGTTGTGGGACATGGAATCACATCACTGGTTCTGCCCACAAACACTTCATTTTCTCCTCTCATTTTATGGGCACTGGGATCTGCCACCCCCTGAAGGAGCAGCTGCTCTGCCACAGGGACCACAAACTTCCTCCAGTGTCTCTACAGCTGCATCCCAAAGGGTTCAAGGGGGAATTCTCCTCTGGATCCCATCCCTCCAAGGATTTCTGGCATAATCCAAGCTCCCTGCCTTAAAATCCAGCCCTCAGACAAAACAGCTCTGTGAAAATCCATCCTTCTCTCCCAATTCCCTGCACATCTCCTCAGCCTCAACAGGCAGCAACAGGTCCCTGAGCTGTGCCAGGCTGGCAGGACCTGCAGGGGTGGGTGGCCTTCCAGGCCTGCTGGGGAGCTCTCCTGAGGGATTGGGGATTCCAGGAGCAGCCTGCCCACACCTTTCCCAGTCAGGTTTTGGAACAATTCCAGCTCTCTGCACGGAATCAGTGAGTGATGGAGGTTGGAAGGACCCTCAGGTCACCTGGTCCTCCTGCAGCCCATCCCAACCCAGAGGACAAGGAAGATTTTGGAGACCAGGGCAAGGTCCCCAAGTTCTCCTGCCAGCCTTTCCTGTGGGAAGGAATCTCAGCACAGGAATCCTTGATCAGCTTTAACTGTACCTGTGATGCAGCATCACAAAGGGCTGGAACCTTTGGAGGGACAGGGACTTCTCCCACCTGGGGGATTGTTAACCTTGGAATGTCACACAGTCCCCTCCAAAATTAGCTGCAAAGCTGTTAATTAAATAACAGCATCATCCTCCAAAGGGCTGCACAAACTAAATTATAAAAATTATTTAGGAAATGCAAAGTGTGAGACTTTCACTGACATGTTTTGAGTTCCTTTTCTTTTTGTTACATCCATGAGGTGGATTTTTTTTTATTTGTTTCCTGACTAATCCATATTTTAGAAGTCTCCCATCACAAATGTCTAAGAAAAGACAAATCCCAAGCTCCAGGAAGAGCCTTGTGATAGGAATGATGCAACTCCACACCCCTGGATAAGGAAACCATCAGTGTTTGGAGGGTCTCCAGACAGACCAAACTCCCCCAAGCTGAGGCAGATGAGAGGTTTCATCAGGCTGAGGTGTTACAAGAGCAGAGGCTGTTCTGGGGTCCAGGGCACTTTAGGTTCAGAGCCTTTATTTTCCAGTTTAGCTTTTGCCACACACTCTCTTAAATCCCCTGTTGCTGTAAAGCAAACCCTGACAGATTATTAAAGCTTTTCAAGTGTAGACCATTTGCCCCCAGAGATGCAACAACAAACAAACATTTTCAAATCAGTTTTCCAAACCCTCACTCTGCTGTTGGGGCTGGTTTAGGGATTATTTGAACCAATAATTTTCAGCTCTATATTTGAAATTGTTTCACCCTCAGCAGCCTGATGTCATCTGGCAACAGAGGTGCCCAAGATGGGTTGGAAGGCAGATTTTAAGTGAAAAATAGTCCTTTGGTTTCTTTCCAAGCTGATCCTGCAGTACAGCCAGGACTCAGGTACAAGAGAAGCTGTAGCTGGTTGCATTTCTTTGCCAGGCAAACAGCCCCAAATGATCTTTACTGCAGAGTCATTCCACAATGGTCCATTCTACTGGAATTTGATGGCCTGCCTGGCACAGACAGGTCAGGCTGCAAGGTCAAGAGGCTCTGTTAAAAAAGAAACTTATTGGGGATTCTCAGATCGTTGGAATTTTGAGTCCAAGGTGTCCTGAGCTCACCAAAAAAAAAAAAAAAAAGAGATGGGGGAAATGAAGCTGTGGAGCCTTGTCTGTGTTCTTCAAGGAGGAAAGGAAAAAAGGCTTTTCCTGCCAGGGCAGCTCAGCTGGCACTCAGCACCTTCAAAGCCCACAGAGGTGTCCTTGCCTGGCATGGCTGTGTGTGCCCCTGGGGTGCCCACCAGCTGCCTGGACTCACCTGCAGGGACATCCTCTGAGTGGGGGATGCTCCTCCTCTGCTCATCCCCATCCAGAGGGACCAGAGAGAGACAGGACAAAGCTCCAGCCTGTTCCTTCTGCCCCAGGCAAGGAGGGCTGGCAGGGCCCTGGGGAACCCTCTCCCAGAACAAAGGAAACACCAAATCACTTCCAGCTCTTCTCAAAGTACTGCGGCAGTTTAGTGTGTGCTGATCCTGTGAGAGGAACCTGGAGCAGCAAAAGGAATGGCAGGAACACCCACTGGGCTGTTCCCTTCACAGGAGGAACATGGCAAAGAGCCAGAGATGCTGTTTGAAGCCCCAGGTCTTTTGAGGGGATCTCACAGAATCACATGGAAAGGACCCACCAGGATCTCTGCAGAGCCAGAGGGGAATCTCATGGACCAGCCCCATGACAAGGATATAAACCCCTTTTCCATCCATCCCAGGAACTCAAATCAGAGTTCACAGAATCATAGAATGGATTGGGTTGGAAAAGACCTCCGAGATCATCAAGTCCAACCCTTGGTCCAGCTCCAGTCCCTTTACCAGATCATGGCACTCAGTGCCACGGCCAAGCTCAGTTGAAAGAAAGAATCTTGTGGCAGAAAAACTGTCCACAACAAAAAGACTTGAGGTGCAGAAAGATGAGGTGAATTTGACCTCACTGAGATAAGGAAAGGCAAAACTTCACCCTGACCATTCCTGTGGCAACTGCACAGCAATTCTGCCAGTCCTGGTTTCACCAGAGGGCACCTGCAGCTGGCACTGGGCTCAGGGGGGTGTCTGCTGCAGGATGGTCCTCTGAGGCCACACAGTCACTCCTGCTCTGGGCATTTTGAGAGTAACTTCCTGGATACTCATCCCACAGGTCCAACAGAGGGTTAGGAGGTGCAGAAGGACGTTTTCAGCAGCATTGTTGGGTTGGCAACCCTTCCATGCTCCCAAAGATGACTGAAACCTCCTGCTTGGGCAGGGCAGCTGCTGCTTCAGCTGTGGTGGAAGGGTTTGTGTTCTCCTGGCAGGGTTTGGGCTTTCTCCAGGGCATGGAAGGGGAGAGTGAAGGCATTTCCCTGCCCTTTCCCTGCAGAATGGAGAGCCAGGACCTGCCCCAGAGAAGTGAAACAGCCATCAAAGTGTGTGTTTGAAAGATATAGGAGGATGGGAGGGAAGGTCAGGGCTCTACAGGGGTTGTGTCTTCCTTCCACATCCTTTCAAGGAAGATACTCCATAAATATCCTGGGTTAGGGCTGGGCCTGGAGGTCAGGCTGAGGTGAGCAGGCTGAGCTCAGGGATGTGTGTGTGGTTCCTCTCCCTTCCTGGGGGAAGCTGGAGGTTTCTCTGGAATTTGGGGAGCTCAACCAGCACTGCAAAACATCCCTGGTGTGTTTCAGGAGGGAAGGAGAGCAAATCCATCCGTTCTCAGGGAATCTGGAGCTTCTCTGGGAACCTGAACCTTGAACAGAACGTTGTAGGGGCTGGGAGGACCACACCAGTTTGCACCAGTTTACACCAGCTGAGCATCCCACCTCGATTCCCTTTGGGCTTTTGGTGCTCCAAGTGATTCTGGGAATAATTCCTGGGATTTGTCTGCACTGCAGACCCCAAACTACCCCCAGCTCAGCACTGGATCTGGATTCCTTCTGGCACTTGGGGTTGTTTTGCTCAAGGTCCTGACCTGCCTGAGGGCTCTGCCACCATTCCCAAATCCCAGCCCTCTCCTGCCCCTCCCCATTCCCATGGGATACACCTGGAGCTGCTGTGCCCATGGCAGGATGAATCAATGCCCAGTTACACCCCAGCAGCCTCTGCCCTTCTGCCACCCCCATGGCACAACCAACACCCCCTCCCTGCCAGGGCTCCTTCTCTGTTTACAACTGAAGAAACCCAAATTCTTGAGTTCCCAAGAATTTCCTCTCAGCTCTGGGTCACATTTTAAGACTCCTCTGGTTTTCTTCCCAAACAACAAATGTTTGTTTTGCTGGAGGGAAAAAAAAAAAAAAAAAAAAGGCAGTGATCCTGTTCCACATGAATGGGTGCAAAGCAGGAGTGATTCCACTGAGGCCAAAGGGGCAGGAGCAGGGAAAACCCAGCAGGAATAATTTCCATGAAACCCACATTGCTCAACTCCTTCACCCCCCACTGTTTTTGTTCTCTTCCCACCCCTGTGCATGGCTGGGATGTCAGAGCAGTTTTCCCTCACTGGGTGTTTGGCTGTTTTAAGGAATCTGTGATGTTCTCCAGATGCTGGAGGATCCAGAAGAAGGTCTGCTCTGCTCTTGTTCACACAGCCATAAATCCTGAGTCACTCCACTTCCCTCCCCAGGCTCCTGCCAGATGCAGAGGAACCAGATCAGCATCCAGCCTGGAGCTGCTAAAAGCAAACTTTCCTAGGGAAAGGCTTTGCCAGGGATTAATGACAGACAGCCCAACAAAAGAGGGGCCTTGGGACACATTTCTCTAAGTCACAACAATTCTCACTTAAGCAACTGGGACTTTTTTAAGCCCAAAACAAGACCCAGAACTATTTAGTGTGTTCAACTGACCTGGTTTAGTTGTTTTTCTCCTTAGAAGACACAAATTTACTGGGAACATGAATGGAAAGGTCCTGTTCACAACTTGGGCTTGACTTTGCCTGGGCTAAAAGTCACTTGGGTTTAAGACAATGAGTCAGGCAAAAAAAAAAACCAAAAACAGTTCCCACAGCCCCAGAAATCAGGAATTGGAGGATCCAGAATGGCCTTTAATGCAACTGCTGCTGCTCTCAGGGGTGTCAGGAGCCCAGGCAGAGTCAGAGGGGCTTTTCTAAGCCAGACTCAGGTGTGGCTTTGAGATCCACCCCCTAACACAGATCTTTGGTGGTGTGCAATGAGGTGCAACTGCATTTTACTTTGGTTTCAGTGGGTCAGTCGTGCCCCCAGTGGCAATTTGGGGTCTGAGAGCACTGGTGGGAAAAGGTCTTGCAGGAGAGACCTTGTGATCCTCCCCAGGGGTGGCTGAGAAGGAGATTTCCATGCAGAATGTTCATCTTTGCACACTCATAATGGAGAAGTGTTTGGACAAGACCCTCAAGCTCATGGTGGGATTTTTGGGGGTTTCCTGTGCAGGGCCAGGCCTTGGACTTGATGATCCTTCCAACTCAGGGGATTCTGTGCACTGCAAGATCCATTCCAAGACCTCTTGCACACTTTTCCTGACTAACTTAGGTTGGACACACAGCAATCCTCCTGTTTGTGCCTCTTCTGAAGTGAATCAGGGACGTTTGTGTGTGTTGATCCCAATTCCCAGACAAAAGTTATTCAATTCTTCAAATAGCTCCAAGATCCTGTTTACAAATTCTTTCATTCTTTAGATCAGCACGAGCCAGGACACCTTTTGCTGCTCTTGTAGAGCAAAGCAGCTGAAAACCCAATTTAATCAGCCAGTTAAAGTGGATTTACTGGTGCTTTGGACTCAGAGAGCCAGAGGGTCTCAGTGAGTGCTCCCTGTGTGTGGCACATCTCAGATGGATCCTCACAAAATGCAGAGAGATGTGTGTGACAATTAATAATCTCACCCTTCTGTAATTTTATTGAAAACAGCTGGATTGGCACCAGGGGCAAAGTGAAGATGGGCTGGGCTGGGTTGGTCCTGACAGTCCAAATGGTCAGTAAAGGAATTTTCCCTTTGAAGGTGTCAAACAGATGTGGGGAAACCCCCTGAATTTTAGACACACATCCAACCTCTCATATCAGAGAGTCAGGGCATGTTGAAATCCTTTTCACATGGCTCAGTGTTTGCTGGTGTCAGGGTGGACAGCCCTGGAGCAGCTGTTGGGCTCATTAACTCTCAGATATGGAGAATGTTTGTCCTGGGAACTGTGTTTAAAACCTTCTGAGGCAAACACAGCCAAGAGGTTTCAAAACCCTGGGCTGGGGTGATATCTCTGCTCACTGACCAGGCCCTGGGATTGCCAAGCCAACAGGGAATCCAGAAGAGGTCCAGACTTTGCAGGCCAATCTTGCTTTTGGTAAGGGCAAGGTAGGAAGAACTTCCTTGAATTGACACTCTGAGGTGTTTCCTGGCCAAGGCAAGAGGAGGAAGTTCCCACTCCTCTTTAATGAGGAGGAAATTGTGCAGTGGGAGTGTTTCTAACACATTATTTTATGGAAAGAGTTGAGGGGAGGCCACGTGAGGGTTTCTAAAGGGTTTTAAACGCTGCAGGTGCCAATTTCCCACTCATGGAACACCCTGAGGTGGAAGGGACCCACAAGGAGCATCCAGTCCAAGTCCTGACCTTGGGAATGTTTTAGCTTCATGCTCTGAGAATCACAGAATGTCCTGAGTTGGGAGGGACCCCCAGGGATCATCCAGTCCAGCACAGACACCCCAACAATCCCACCCTGTGCCCCAGAGCATCATCCAAACCCTCCTGCAGCTCTGGCAGCCTTGGGGCCGTGCCCACTGCCCTGGGGAGCCTGGGCAGTGCCCACCACCCTCTGGGGGAAGGACCTTTACCCTAAAATCCACCCTATTGGCACCACCCAAACCATTCAGATCTCATCAGTGCAAACTTACCTGACAAGCCAGAGAAGAAAAGGATTCCCTACAGAACCACTTCCCTGCATTTCCTTTGCTTTCTCTGAGATCCAGGGATCTCAGACCCTGTGGCCCTAAGCAGGTCTACTTTCAAACAAACTGATAGCATCTATTTTGAGATCTCCTGGCAAGTTTTATGGTATCACAGGGTCTCCTAAGAGGTTTTCCCAGTGCCTGAGAGCACAGATTTTCTTCTCCTGCAGAAAGCTCCAGCAGTTTAGACATTCCTCTGCTCCAGGTGCAGTTCCTGCTGCACCAACACCACAGGATGATGGAATGCACTGTCCAAATAAAGGGAACTGCCAGGATTTCCCAGGAATATGGAATGGCCACATTGGAATGGGAAGACTCAGAAGACCACACAGTTGTGCTGCAGTGAAAGAGGTACAATGAGATAATTCCCACTGAATGTTCCAAGCTTGATTTGCAATCACACAAAACAGTCCTGTCTCTTCACCTCGGCCTCCCACACTCTCCTTTTGGTGCTTCTTGACTTGTTAACTCCATCTGTGACTTTGAAACTCGACTGGAACTTCCCAGGGTTAGCAGGAATGGGATCAGATGGGAACAATCTGCTCCCACACCCTTGGGAGGGATGTGAGTCCTGCCGAGTTTGGGAGCAGAAGCCACAATAAATTATAAAATAGACAGGTTATAAATTCCAATGAGGGATGCTGGGAAAGCCTCAAGATGGAATACAATAAAAAACAGGATAGAAAATCTGTTTTGAGGAAGTGCTGGATGCAGCTTGTTGTGCTCCTGGAGCCCATGTGTGGATCTGTGGATTTGCACATCAGCACCTGCCCAAGGTGCCCCTTCCAGAGGAAATTTCCACGGACACACAAATTTGCAGCTCCATGAAAAACGCTTTGCTGTGTCCCTGGGATGCCCCTAAACCATCAAACAGGATTTCAGAGCATGGCTGGAACATCTTGTCCTTTACCAGGCTGGTTTGTAGAGCTCAGGTGTGACAGGAATGACACAGTTACTTTGTGTAGTCCCACTGGGAATTACACTGGGAATTACATCCCAGGATCTGACAGGTTCAGGCTTTGCTTGGCAGGTTCATCTTCACCACAATCAATTGGTTGCTGTGGATATGGACAGATCTGAAAGAGGTTTACAGTGGGAGAAAACCACACCATGCCCTCAGGGCCAGAACTCTCCCAGTTATTCCCACCTCCTGCCTCAGTTCAGCTTCTGGGAAAGGAAGGAAGTCCATGAATCCAAGGAAACAAATATTTCTTTCCTATCTGATGCCATGAGGCTCAACAGCAGAAAGGAGCAGGAAGGGAGCACCTGCCACAGCATGGACAGGGCACTGCAGCCTGACCTGACTCCTCCTTTCACTCCTTTAATCCCAAATTCCCTCCCTGGAACCACACTCAGCTCCTCAGGACTCCCCTCTTTAGGAGCCACACTCAGCTCCTCAGGACTCCCCTCTTTAGGAGCCACACTCAGCTCCTCAGGGCTCCCCTCTTTAGGAGCCACACTCAGCCCCTCAGGGCTCCCCTCTTTACCCTCAGCCACCTCACACAGCCCTCACTGTGCCTCAAACACAAATCACCTTCTGGCAGAGCCAACAATGGGACTCACAAAGCAGAGTTTCATGTGAGAGAGGCCAAGCCTGGTCCAGAGTCACCTCTGATCATCCCCAACCTTTTTCTCTCTGCATCATTTCTTGGTTACACTGGTGGCCAAAAAATCTGGTGCTGCAAGTTGACCTTTGAGCTGAACTTCTCCTCCCTCCTCACCTTTGACTCAGATGTCAAGATTTACCCCCACACTGACCATGTACCCATTGTTGATGTGGTGCCTTCCAGCTGCCCCTTGCCATGTTTCAAAGCCTGGCCACCAATCCAAGAGCTGCCTCTCCCCAAGCTCAGCACCCACCAGAAGGATCCAGAGGGTAAAAGAGGCCATGCAGGGCTGAGCCAGGGCATGGACATGGCAGACATTCCATGGGCATGGGCAGGGCAGACATTCCAGTGATCCTGGAGAACAGAGGAGTGTGTGTTTCAGAGCATGTGTTTCCCTGCTGTCAGTGATTATCCACGGCATTCCCAACAAGGACCTCCAGTCTCTGGCAGCATCTGCCTCAGGGTTTCTCCAGGGGCTTTTTTTAGCCTTTTGTTTATTTGGACAAGTTTGTTGCTTGCCAGAAATGCTCCCCCCAAACCCCCCACGCTCTGCTGGGCCAGAGAGCAAGGCCCTTCCATCCCACACAGGCTGTTCCTCCCTTCTCCCTGGAGCCAGCTGCTCAAAGCTGAGATCAGACAAGAGATTTCACCCCCTATTCCCAGCTGGGGAACACCAGGATTGCTGTCCCAAAGCTGGCAAAGCCAATGCTCTGCTCCTGGCAGGAACCACCCACAGCATGGCACAGGGATGCCCTTCCACAGATGGATCTTGCCAGTCATGTGGTGTAGGGATAAAAGTTTCCTTTCCATGCAGCCAACCAAGTTCCTGCTGTCCAGTTGTGTCCCCAAACTCCCCAGGACTGGTTTCAGGGTGATGTGCTCGGAGCTGAGTGAGCTCTTGAGCTTCCATGTGGAACAAAAAGGGCAAAGACCCAAATTCAAAGATGTTGCAGGTGGTTGGAAAAGCCTCAGGTGTGGGGTTTGCTCAGAGCCAGAATTCAATACAGGACACACAGGATCTGTTCAGTCCTGAGCTGTGTGGGCACTTGTCACTCACAGGCACTTCCAGGCAGGATTCTGGATTTCCAGCCCTGTTCACAGTCCAGGACAGGATCCAGCTCTTCTTTCTCATGTAGGACAAAGCTGAGGCAGAAATCAAGGAGAGCACACAACACCAAGTGGTTCCTGCCAGAGAATGCCCATCACCCTGAGTGTCCCCTGAGTGTTCTCACTCTGCTCCAGAGATTCTCTGAGGCTTTTAGGTCTTCATTGCAGCAAACAAATTAATTAAATATCAAAGGAGAGAACTCTGTGTAGCTCTGTGAAAAAAACCCACTGGGGCATTTAATGAGTTTCCATGTAACTCATCTGTTCACAGGTTTGAAGTGATCCATGCAACCCCCATAACCAAAACCTTCTAATCCAGAGGTTTAGCAACAAGAACAGCACATTTTGGAGATCTGGGGATGTCCTGAGGTGCTCAAGTTGAATTCCAAACATCTCCACATGCAGTATTTAGGTAGTAATTCATCATTAGGGAGCACTGCCCACTCTCCATAGGCTGCAGTTGGATGAACAGTTCCAAGCCTTATCCCATTGGGTGAGACCTTAACTGTTATCAACAGGTAACTGGGGATGAACCACCAACAGAAGGATCCAAAATCTGATCCCTAGGGAATACACACATCCTGGAAGCTTTGGTGCTGCCAGTTCATTCCCAGTGACTTCTGCAAGGATGCTCTGAGGTCAGGGCAGGCTCCAGGGCTGTCAGGGTGGCACAACAGTGAGCAGAGACATCAAGGGAAAGAAAATCTCCTTAGGGCTTGAGTTTGGTCCCAGGAGGGTCCTGCATTTGTTCTCCCAACCATTATGGACTCACCAAAAAGAGGTCCAGCCTGATCTCAAGGAAGGAATGTCTCTGATCTCCCCTCCCTGACCCCACACACACAGAGGGAGGGTGAGCAGAGCCAGTGCACAGCCCAGGCTCCCACCAAGGGGGCTGAGAGAGCAGCCCCAGGTTTGCCCACATCCCTTGGGGTTGCAGGTTCTCTGCCTCTGCCCTGGGAACCACCAGTGGGTGGCCGGGGTGGCTGCTCAGAGCTCGTGCTCTCTGCTATTGCCCTGCATGCAAACACCAAGCCTACAGTGAGTGAAATTACATATTGGGCTTGTTTTTAAAGCATTAACATTTAGGGAAAACAAGGAACTTGTACCACGTTGGACTAAATCTGAACAACAGAGAAAATAAATCAGAACAAGCTTCGTGCACAAACCCCTCTGTGAAGAGAGTTGTTTACAATACATGTTATGCTCCAGAATAAAGCTGGGATAAACAATCTTGAACTTTTACTCTTCTCTGAACTTCTTCCTGTGAAAAAAAGGCTTTTCAAGAGAGAACCAGCCCAGTATTTACTCACTCCATAAGCCCTGCTTAACTCCTTGTGAGGTTCAGGCGTTGTGGGAGAGAGAATTCTCCCCATCCTGTGCCTTACTCAGCTGTGTGAATGTTTCCCAACACTCCTTCCCTTGCTTTGCTAGACAAAATAACACCTTTCTCCAAAGACAGCAGAACAGTTGCCCATGTGCCAGCTACAGATCCCTCCTGGCCAAGCACCAGCAGCTCCAGCAGGAACCAGGAGAAGATGAAATCATTAGTTCTCAGGAAGGGCTTAGCACTTTGAAAACCAGAATTTGTGAATCCTTGAACTCCAGAGGTTTTGAGAGAACACCTTTGTAGGAGTCCCAACTAAAACACTGTTACCTGCTGGACCATCACTCAGATCCACCCAGTATTCCATCCAGGACGATGCCTGGTTCTTTTCCTACATTAGCACACATTGTCACACAAAGAGGTGCCACTTCAAGAATGGAAAATCCCACACTAATTTTTGAACCTTCAGGACTCATTAAAAAGCCCCACTCCTGGAATGCAGGGATGCCAGTACTTCCCATTCCCCACATCACCCTTCTCCCCCTGCAAACCCAGAGCCAGCCTGTGAGCTTCTTGTCTATGGCAGAGCTTTTATGCCCAAGGAATGACAGCACTTTCTACCCACCAAAGACACAAACTGTCTCCTTGGGCACAAACACCCAAACACACACACATGTCTTGCTCAGAAACATCCAATATTCCACTCAGAAACATCCAATATTCCATCCAGGACGATGCCTGGTTCTTTTCCTACATTAGCACACATTGTCTGTCATACAAAGAGGTGCCACTTCAAGAATGAAAAATCCCACACTAATTTTTGAACCTTCAGGACTCATTAAACAGCCCCACTCCTGGAATGCAGGGATGTCAGTACTTCCCAACCCCCACATCACCCTTCTCCCCCTGCAAACCCAGAGCCAGCCTGTGAGCTTGGTGTCCATGGCAGAGCTTTTATGCCCAAGGAATAGCAGGAATACCCACCAAAGACACAAACACCCAACCACACACACATGTCTTGCTCACCCCTGCAGCCAAGACTCACTTTGAGGTGTTCATGACTCAAAGAGGAGCCCAAGGGAGCTCCTTTTGGTCTGGCTCAGTCTCCAGTTGAGGAACCACCTCAACACCTCAAGTGTTGGTTCCAGTTGAAGCCCTGGGTTAAGCATCTCCCACATCTCCACCCCTTGTCACCTTCTCACTGTCTCCACAGCTGTTTCTCCAGCTGGAATACGGATTAGGGAACTGACCTGAAATAAAAATAATATAACAGAATGAAAAAAAAAATTAAAAAGAGGGGAGGATTTTGTCCTGTTCTCTTTTGGAATTGAGATAATTCCCCAACTGGGCCATCACATGGATATGCAAATGGGATGAGAGAGGGGAAAAGTGGTGGTGGATCAACCAGAGCAAGGAGAATGTGGCTGTTTTGGGACATCCACCCACAGCAAGAACATGATTGTATTCTGGAACAACCACCCACAGCAAGGAGAATGTGGCTGTTCTGGGACATCCACTCACAGCAAGGAGAATGTGATTGTGTTCTAGAACAATCAGCCACACCAAGGAGAATGTGACTGTTCTGGAACTTCCATCCACAGCAAGGAGAACGTGACTCCATCCTGGAAATGCGCTGCTGCTGAAAACAAATCCTTGTGAAACCCAATCCTGCCCCAGTTTGGAGCTATTTGTTTTGCACTGGGGACTTGAGAGCCTGTCCACTGCTGCCTGGGAGGCTCCCCCAAAGACAAATCCCACTTGGCTGCCCATGAAGCTCCAAGGGATCATTGTCCTGCAGGATCACCACATTCTTGGGTGCGCCTCCGATGCTTTGAATAAAAACAACCAGAAAGTCTCAAGTGGAGAAATAACTGGGTTGACAGGAGAAGAAAAACACAAACCTGTTAATGTAACCAGTGCTATAAATAACCTTTAAAGACCCAGGCTGAGAGCTGGGTAAGGCCCACAGGAAGGCGAGGGGAGAGCTCCAGGTCCTTGTGGTTCAGGAGAATTTCCTCTCCTGTCCGCGCGTTTCCTGTTCTCCGGGGAGGGAGGGAAGGAGGGAGGGAAGGAGGGAGGGAGAGAGGGATGGTGTCCAAGGCCAGGAGCATTCCTTGTGCTCACCAACCACAGCATCAGCTGGAGGAAAGGGTGGCTGAGCAGCTCTAACACTGACAGAAGGGGATTTAGGCACAGAACCACTGGGAAACCCAAACCAAATCAGGTCCAGGGCCTTGGGAATACCGAGATAACTCCAGTGAGGATGTGCAGGTTAACTCTGCTGCTTTCCCAGGCAAACTGCATCCAGCAGGGCCAGGGGCATCTCTGTCCCACCCAGAGACCAGCCAGTGCATGAACCAACTGGGCTGATCATTCCCCACCTGTGACTGAACCTGCTGGGAATGGCTGGAGTTGTGTCAGGGCAGGGTCAGGTGGGATCTCAGCAAAAGGCTCTTCCCCCAGAGGGTGGTGGGCACTGAGCAGGCTCCCCAGGGCAGTGGGCACGGCCCCAAGGCTGCCAGAGCTCCAGGAGTGTTGGGATGATGCTCTGGGGCACAGGGTGGGATTGTTGGGGTGTCTGTGCAGGGCCAGGGGTTGGATTGGATGGTCCTTGGGGGTCCCTCCCAGCTCAGGATGTTCCATGATCCCACCTCCCTGTGGAACTGGCCAAGGCCCATGGCAGGATCCCAGTGGGGGGGAGTCCTGTGACCCCCCTGTTTGCACAGCCCAGCCAGAAAACACCCCCCCCATGTTCTGTTCAACAGCAGGAAAACCTCTGGAAGTCCCAAATCCAATTAGATGCCCACACGTGGATTTTGGAATCTGGGCAATCAGGCTGGTAAATGTTTAGGGCTGGATTTTTCCAAAGCAGTTCAACACATCCTTGTGCAAATCCCTCCTCCAGCAGTCAGGACCTCAAGGTGCTGTGGAAATGCTCTTTAATTAGTGTGAGCCCTTTGTGAGGTGGAATTGTTTAATTTATATTTTATTTCATGGCTGCAAGGCCAAGGCACAACCCAGGCAGTGCCTTTCCCAAGGTCCATGGTGTGTCAGTGCCCCAGCCAGAACTGACCCTCCTGCTCCTGACTCCCTGTCCCTGCCCTAATTACCAGAAAATTCCTCTCCTCCATGGCACAGCCAACTGGTTCCAATAATAAATCCAAGCTGTTGCAAAGATCAAGCCCATTTTTTTCACCGCTTAACCCAAAAAAACATTTAATTTTCAAAACACAGGTTTGGCTTTTGACCAGAGAAAGGATTTGCTTTTCATTATTCATCTGGGGTTTTTTGTTGGTTGGTTGGGGAATTTTTTCTCTCTCTTTTTAAAAGCCAAACATTCAATCACTCTGTTCAATACAGAGTTCCCAGGCCAGGAGCACTGCAACCATCCTTACCCTATAAATCTTCATTATTCCTACTATAAATACACCCCTGTATTTTTCATTTTGTTATTTTTATGACCAAACATGGCACCTTTAGCAAACCTCAAAATTATTTCCAGAATTAAGAAGCCTGACTCGAATCCTGGAGTCCTGATTTCTGAGAAGAAACACTTATTTTTTTAAAAAAAAATTGTGACATTCCTTGGGATGGATCCAAAGCAATAACATTGACCTATGGCTTTTCAACACTGCTTTAGTTATGCCAGTCTGTGGTGGGAAAGATAATATTGTTTTACTCAGACACTGTCAGATGGTTAGAATGGTACCTTCTGTTACCTATTCCTATAAGGGAATAAGCCAAATCAGGATAAAATATATTTATTTTTAACCTGTGCCCACTCTGGATTTGTCAGAACAAAAGATTTGTGAAGGAGCTTTAATATTAACAGGTATTTCTAGCACATACAATAAATCACTGCAGGGCTATAAAAGAAGATGAATGCACATAAAAAAAGACATTTGTCCTTTTTTAAAAGCAGCAAGATTTTATTTCTGGTTTTTTCTTTGCACATGTTTGTTTTCCTAACCTGGAAATTCAGACTCTGTGGAGGCTGGAAGGTTCTCAGATGAGTAGAAAGCAACTGAAAATAGTTTTATCACCAAGTTTATGAGTGTAAAGACTGAGCTGTTGAAAGGAGAAGCAAATGCTAATTAGATCCTTAAACTCTGTTTCTCATTCCTCATTTGGCACAAATGAGTAATTAACACTGTGGGGGAAAGGATGCTTTTGTTGAAGAACTGAATCCCACCAGACTCCCACTAAATCCCACCTTGTCCAAGAACCAACAACTCATTCAAAATAGGAAAATCAACACCACTCCAAGGAGAACCAAAGAGTTTTGGGGCTTCCAAGCAGCCCAAAATCCAGCAGGGAGATCAAAGCTGTCCCCCCTGGGCAGCAGTGGTGGCCCCATTAACATCCCAGCCACAAAAAAAGAAGGAAATTAATTGTTTTTCCCTGGATGCTTTTTGATATGGACATTGGGTTTCTTTCATCAAAGCCAAAGAATACCTGGAAAGCCACTTCAGAGCCTTGTTTTGAGCAGCATCAGAATCTGAGCCATGAGCTGAACACTTTGGGAGTCACACAGATTCCCACTGATGGGGTGGAAAAGCCAATGTATTTATTTTATATTAAAACATCCCACAGCTGACTGTCTATGGCCTAAAACAACTCAGCAGATCCCCCAAGAGCTGCTCTCAATCAAATATCCAGAGCCAGGATTAAATCATAGAATCATAGAATCTCAGAATCACAGAATGGATTGGGTTGGAAAAGACCTCCCAGATCATCAAGTCCAACCCTTGGGCCAACTCCACTCCCTTTACCAGATCATGGC
>JAWWLZ010000486.1:0-18853 GCA_035041345.1 Poliocrania exsul | reverse complement strand
TTAGAAGAAATCCTGTCGGGTGAGGCACAGGAGTGCTCTCGTCGGAAAACTGAAACATTTGGATAACCCTGTATGCCCCTGTGGTACTATCGGGCAAGCAAAAGTGATGAAAATTTTTGATGAAAATTCTAATATTTTTTAGCAGAAATCCTGTCGGGTGAGGCGCAGGAGTGCTCTCGTTGCAAAACTGAAACATTTGGATAACCCAGTGTGGCCCCGTGGTACTATCGGGCAAGCAAAAGTGATGAAAAAACGGCTAAGTTAAAATTTCTAACACAATTTTAAGAGGAATTTGAATAGGTTTCATTGGGTAAAACTCTGTTCAATCAAATCACACCTCCCCCATTTTACAGTGCTATATAAATGCCGGCGCAGCTCAGCAAGACAAAAATTTACCGAACACAAACACCATGATTTCTCAAGTCTCCCCCAACGATGGGCAATCTTCCGTGCCTGACTTTCAATTCACATCGGCAAGTCTGGATGCTGCGCTTGGTTCCATCAAGCTGGGCAAGGTTAGAAACTATCGTCTCCCTAACAGCAGCACCGAGACGCACATCGTCCCGCTCCTGGTAGACGCACACAACAAAATCTGCTATACAACAGCTAACTTTTCCTCACCGGCAATCTATCAGCAGGAGCAGCAGCCGCAGCAACAGCCCGGCGCCCAGCAACCCCCCAAGACATCCGATAGGCAGCAGCAGCTCAGCCTCATGCTGACGAAGGACTCCACTGGCAGCATTTTCAGCAGCTTCTATCAGCAGCTGATGGACACCGTCTACCCCCAGCTGCTGAATCAAATCAGGCTTTTTGCTGACACTGAGCTTTCACACAACCGAAGTCTACCACCATTTCTTCAACGACTGTTGGACGATGGAATCGCCGGCAAGGATGTACATGTTAAACAGTTTTGGTCGGACAAGGACGCAGCCTACCTTAAAGTTGCTCCCGACGCACTGATATTCTCTCGCCCCACGAAAGCCTCACTGATAGAATCGCGCACAGCCTCATGGATGGCAACAGAGGGCCGCCTGCCGCGCAGAGGAACATACAGGGTGCGAGTCATTCTCCGTTACCTCTACCTGGGCCCCAGTCAGTCCGTTATGCGTGTCCAGTTGACCACCATCTGCGATCAGCTTTTCTTCATACCAGACGAGACAGAGGCACCCAACCACGCGGTGATGGACCTGGATGGCTTCTTCCAGACGGAGCCGGAGCACAACATTTTGCAGCAGGCGATCGAAGCTGCTGGGCTGCCACTGAACGTGCCACTCGCGCCCCAGAAGCCACCGAAGAAACCAGCAAGCAAGCAGCCGCGCCAGATCGCCCCCAAAATTTCGGGGAAACCAGCTTCTCTCATGAGGCAGACAGCTCTGGAGGAGAGCGTTGGGAAGAAGGCAAAGAAAATGAAGCCAATGGCCGCGCCGATTGATAGTGATGAGACGATTGATATTTCCATGTTTGAGTGACGCGCGTTTCCATTTGCTAGGAGTATATCTCTGTTTGTGCATGATTGAATTTTATTTCCATGTTAAACCGACACGTTTTTAATTTGTTAAAATGTATATCTCTCTTTAAACATGAATTTAGAAAATAATAATAATAAAGGTATTCTATTGGGCAAAAAGTTTTCTTTCCTCTCAATGGTTAACATCCAACATAAAATTAGGCGCGCGCTAGAACTATTCTATTTCAAAATGATTTTAGAAGTTCTAGGACCGATTGGAGCGGGGAAGTCAACATATTTAACTCGCTTGATGAATCTCTCGGCGGGGGATAACGATCCCCCAATCATTGACATTGAGGATGAGGAAACGCTCCACTCCTTCGTTTCACCTCTGTTAAAAAAAGTTTATTCTCTCAGCCCCGGCGCAGATTACGATGGGGAATACTTGATTGAGGCTCTCTTCGCGCTGATCCGCGCACTAAGTGTCAAGGCAGCAATGCTGAGATCCGGGATGCCCGCGCACCCACAACAACCAACCACCATTGAGGATTATATGGCGCATAAACCAAAGTATGTTGTGCTGCTCTACACTCTATCTGTTTTAATAGATAGGTTTGGCCTTACACCGGCGTTGGAGGGGGATGACTTCGATCGACTGGTTGCTTTGTGCGATAATATTTCAACACGCTATGAAAATCCAGCTTCAATTGTGCTTGTTGATCGTGGTGTTGTGGATGTGATGTGTTTTATTGTTGAACGGATCCGCGCTTCACCCAGCACACCAGTGTTGCATAAACATGTTGGACTATTTTTCTCGTCATTGGGCTTCCTCTTGTCGGAAATCTTCGATTGCCCCACCAACGCCAGCTTCGATGGGTTGCTGGACAGCTGCGACACACTGGTTAGAAACACCGAGTATAAGGTGATCTACAAGAAGACCCCCCTGAGCACATGCACATTGCGGTTGGAACAGCGCGCCAGACCTGAAGAGGTGGACGCCAATGGTAAAGCCCTGAGTCGGGTTGTACAAGTGAATGAGTGTATCGCTAGTATATATGACCGTATATGCCCCACAACAGGCGCAGCGATGTTCTTTTCGGAAATGGAAGGGAGAACTGCACAGCATGGATTGGCAGAAATGTTTGATAGAAGCGGGGCGGGCCACGAACTGCAGGATGTGCTTACGGCTTTACAGGCGGAGCTGTGTTCCACCCTTCACGCGACCTCGGTAAGCAGTGTGCTTTCCCGCTTTGATATTTTACCCTCGCAGGTCCAACAATTCGGTGTTTCACCCATCAAAGCGTGCGATCACTTTTCAACCGCCCTGGCTTACTATGGGGGTAAAGGGGGTTCGCCCCTGCTTGATGCAGTATCTCGCCGTTTCTTCACTGGGGGGAAACAACCGCTATTCCCCCCAATCAGTGAAAAACGCCAGCGGGAGATAGCCTTTTTGCGCCTCGCGCTTAAAAACAGTGACCGCCTATCCGACAGGGAACTGATGGTGCACGCTCTGTTGTGTGGGAAATTCACGGACGCTGCTTTTTAACAATCGCTTGCAGGCGCGCGTGGAACAAAACAAAACATTCAAGTAGTTAGAGAATTATTTATTTAACTTTTCCTATAAATTCAAACATAAGAGTAGTTAGAGAGTTCTTTATTTGTATAATTTTCCTACAGAAATAAAAAGTATACAGAAACAAATGTTTTCATTTTTAATTTGCTTTTAATGTTTTTCATCAATCCATTCTAATAGAGAATCACAAATGTATAAACGATAGTCCAGGGACAGTTCTTCCTGCTCGTCAAAAACACCATCCTCTTCCGCCCCCACAAGATCATCACCAAAAAGGTGGAGCAGGAATGCATGCACAACCTCGGCGGCAACACAAGGAGCGCCAGTGCGGTTCAGCACGCCAATGTAGCACCCACCTAAGACGGTTTCCACTTCGGCGGCCGCTGTGTAGATTGCTTCTATTGCCTGCTTGAAGGATTCAGTGAGTTGGACCAACCATTCTGCGAACGTCAAGTCATCGAAGTTCCAATGATAGGGCATCACCACCACCGTGTGAGGGGGCGACAGGTCATTAACATATGTAATGTCACTTGCATCTACCAGCACTATCAAGTGATCGGCAATATCTTTGTTCAACTCGGTGATTGTTTTCACCTCGGTAGTCATCGCGGTAAAAGTAACTATTCCTGTTTTATTTTACTTTTTTACCCCCCTTAAATACATGCGGTCAACCAATCACGCTGGGTTGTGTGTTTCATTGGTTAAATATATATACACACGCATAAAAACATCAGCCAGTCTACGAGCAACATGAGCTGGGTGTGCGGCAACATTGACACGAGGGTGGTGCGAAATATAGTCGACTATGATCCCAGTCAGCTATCTATTCGCACACGAATTGGGAAAACAGATCAACCAAACTATGCGGGTATTATTAAACGATACACTGGTGGCCCAGGCCGCCTCGGTATATACACGCAAAAAGAGAGAGCAGATACGTTGTGGTCTTTTGAAATCGGTAAATTTCTTACAGACCACTACATAAACACCCTCATTGAGGCGTTGAACCGCTGTACTCGCTGGTATCTCAAGAAAGTGCACTCCTACACGAGCACACAGCTTGACGACTATGCCCCAACATTTATGATTAAAAATGGTGTACTAGCCCTCGAGGCGAAGAAAAATCCTTCCGAGTTCACGGATAAAAAAATAACTATCCTCACAACCCCAAACCTCGCCTGTGCTATGAGGGGGTTGGGCTTCAGATGGACAGTAAACAGCGACATGTGGTGGGATTACAGGGATTTTTATCTTGACACGGACAATGTATACATGGTGGGAAAATTCGACTGGTCCTCCTTCATTGAACGCGCGCCTCACCCAGTGGAGCTGCCCGACTGGGGCCAGCTTCTCCCATACTTTTTCACACACGACTCGATCACGACTGTGAATGAAGAGCAGCTGCTCAGCATTGACAGCGGCAAGGTGTGGAGCGAGCAGGTGGAGGACTTTTTTCAACGAGTGTTGATGAGCTCACCCATGGAGGGCGGATTGCTACAGCGAGTTGTCTGCACTGAAACAGCCAGGCAAATAACATTGACCACCACATTGAAGGAAGGCTATCATCACTTGCAGTTGGATCTATCCCCGGGCCTGATGTGCTTGCTTGGGTGGGAGAGCAAAACGCTGCATTACACAGCAATGTCGGCGAGCAATGAGCCTCTAGTATTCAAACCACCACCCAGCCCATTGAGGCGCGTAGTTGGGAGGCCGTCACCCCCTTACGATCTGGTTGTGCAAAGCGACGGTGGATTAGCGTTGAACGTTGGCGGCCCTGAGCTGCTCTCAAATGTCACTACCCTACCACTGCAATTCACCTATTTGGATACTCCACCACCAAACTACAAAACGTCCGTGAAGCAGTCTTTTTGTTCGAAAGATGTGCGCTATTGTGGGGAGCCTCAAGCGCGCTTCCTCTTGCCCGGCTACGATAAAAAGTTTTCCTATGATATGACGAGCATGCGCCTATTACTTACCGCCCGCATGTTGAATGAAGATGGCCTCAGTATGAGGGAAAACGAGGACCACGAGCCTTTACCAAATGCTCAACTCCAAGTTGTCTCAGATGTGAAAGTTTGGCTCGGCCCCCACCTACTAGAGGGATGCAATGGGCTGCGCCCGGTGCGGGACTACATTCTTCGAATGCTCTATCGCTCTCCACCACAAAGCAAACAATTGGCTGGAAATTGTTTTCAAGCGAGTAAGCTGTTCTACTGGCACGCGACACTGTTCCCCTACAACACATCGCCCCCATCCCACCTTATATCGAAAGCGGATATTACTATCGAGGTGAACTTTTCTCCCGGGGAGACCTACATCAACACCGGCGATGGTGAAGCAGCGAAGCGGCGGCATCTAAACATCAAAGATTGTCAGATATCAATGACAAAAGGGCTTTTGAGCGAGGAAATGTGCGAGTCAATCAAGCCGGCTCTGCACCACTTTACACCGACTTATGAATTCATGCGCTACTATCTCTCGACCAAAACAATTCCCAAAGGAACAAACAGGTTCAAGGGAACGCTCTTCAACACCAATGAGAATGTTCACCGGTATATTATCGTGCTTCAGTCTGCCGCAAAGCAACCCAACCGCAGTTTTGATTTCAAGTTGAACAGTGTGCGCTCTATGGCGTTGTTCCAGGAAGAAGCGCCTATAGACAAGACGCTCTACATTTCCAACGACACCCATGGGCTTGACGAACTATTCAAGCGGATGAATGTGATTCGCCAGAAGTCGGGGCTCAAATCTTTAGCCCCAGATGTCAACAGCACTGTGCTGTTCATATTTAACAATAGTGTGGAAAATATGTGCAAACCCGTGACTATTGACATTGTGTTCAACGCATCCACCCCGGAAGATTTACGTGTAATTGCTATCGCGGAGAGCAAGGAGTCGCTGGTGTTGGGAGTCGACGGCAGAATACGGCGCTGTACTGTCCGCGACATGCCAAGTAAATATAAGCCCCACTTGAAGCGGAAGCGACTCTCGCTCCAACCAAGTGAAAACACCGCCGATGAGGAAGTGGGCGGCATCAAAGCACTGCTCTCAAAGAAGAGCGGGCCCACTGAAAGTATATAAATGCACCACACCACCACCCATCAACCATGGAGAAAATCCTCAATACAGTCTTAGGAAAGTGCTGTTGTGGGGAAGCGGGAGAAGAAAAGACTGACAACGAACAAATTGCGGTTAAAAGCGCAGTACTGTGTTGTGTGCGCACACAAGAGGTGCACATTGACCTGTGTGACGGCGCCAGCAATGCCCCCGAAGCGGAAATCAAAAAAGCAGCCAATCGACAAGGCGCTGCATCGTCTCTACTACGCATATGGAAAGCCAAGCGCTCTACAAAACAATCCTCGCACTCTGCTTCACCACCTACACCAGAGCGGCGAGCATCCACTCGCCACCATTCATCAGGTGACTGACTTTCTAAGCAAACAACCAAGCTACACCGTTCACCGCCGCCTACCACGCCGCCAGTGGCCCCATCGTAAAATACACGTGCCCGCGATGCAAGTGAGGTGTGATGCAGATCTGCTCGAATTGCGTGATTTAAAACAGTGGAATTCCGGTTATCAGTATGTGCTCGTTGTTATTGACGCCTTCTCACGCAAAGTGTGGGCACAAACATTAAAAAAGAAAGAAGCTGCACACACAGCACAAGCACTGCAACGCATGCTTGAGGAAAAGCCGCGCTTATCTACCCAGCTGCTCTATTCAGACGCGGGAAAAGAGTTTGTTGGCGCACCATTTCAAAAAGTTCTAAAGAAGCACGATATACAGCATCGCATTTGCACGTCCGACGATTTTCATTGCCCCTTTGTTGAGCGTGTAATACGCACATTAAAGGAGAAGCTCTTCCAAGCGATGACCAGTGAGTATGCTCGCAGGTGGGTTGACCTGCTCCCTAAAATTGTCGCCACATACAATAGCACAAGGCACTCAAGTGTTGGTATGCCACCCGAACAGGCGCACGAACCACACAACTACCTCTCAGCAATGCGTCGTACAGTTCCCATGATTCCAACCACCACCACCACCACCACCAAGAAACAAAAGTACAAGCACAAGGCGGGTGATTTGGTGCGTATACTAAAGGGGCGGGGCGCGTTTCACAAGGGCTACCTACCACGCTACACTTGGGAAATATTTCGCATCAAACACCGGGCAAACCAACGGCAATTGGACAAGCACGCTGTGCCCGCCTACATTCTCGAGGATCTAGCGGGTGAGGAGATTGTGCATGCGGTGTTTTACGAGCCTGAGCTGGTGCGCGTGCACGAATCGCAGCTAAAAGGACCCGCGCCAGTGCGTGAGATTTTACAGCGAAAAGGTGACCAAGTGCTCGTCTGGTTCCAAGGCTACCCCAAAAGCGCCGCCAAATGGCTTCAACGCAGCCAAATAGTATAAAAGGAAGCGCCACCACCACCGCCTCCAATAGTATATAAGCATGAAGCGCTACAGGAAATCACCTCTCAAAGTTTTCTACTCCAATCCGCTGCGAGTAAAGAAACGTAAACGAAGACGGCAAACCAGGAAACGAAAATAATGGATGCATACACTGGCGGCATACCACCGCTCTACTCGAGGCGGCAGAGAGGCGGGGGTTTCTTCAGCGCTCTGAAGCGCTTCCTCGTGCCCATTGCACGCACAGCGCTGCCCCACGTTGTTGGAGCGGTGGGTGATGTGCTGGGAGGGCAGAGTATTGGCGACACACTCAAGTCCCGTGGCCGCAGTGCGGGTGTGGATGTGCTGCACAAGGTGGCTGACACCATGTCCTCCAACAACGCCGCCACCGCTGCTCCCCCACCACCTCCTCCTAAAAAGTATAAAAGGAAAGCACCCCCACCAAAACGAACCACAACCAATAAGAGGGCTAAACGCACCGGAGGTTGGACATAATGGCAGAATTATCATGCAGCAAAAGCGAGATCGACTACTTCAGCCCCACACCCGTACAGGTGGCACTAACTGAAGGTCGTTGGCAAAAGTTCCACCCTCAAAATTCAGTCAGTGGCACATCAGTCATTGAGTTCAATATTACCGGCACGGAGAACGAGGTGGTGGATATGAACAATTCTACTTGGTATATACGCGCCAGGATCAAGAAGACCAATGGCGCCGCGGATCTAGCCCAAGCTGATGATGTGAATCTTTTTCCTGTAAACAACTTTATGCACTCTCTGATAAAACATATAGATGTGATGGTGAATGGTCAGCTCATTACACGCGCCAGTAAAGACTATGCATACAAAGCTATGCTGACCAAACTAACTCAGTCGGACATGCCTACGCTCGGCTTGGCCCAGGACCACCAATGGCTTGAAGGTTGGTTGACCGATGAGGGGGAGGACCACTCCAAACCGGACAATGTGTCTGGCTATAAACGGTACAAGCTCATTGAAAAGAGCCGCACGTTTGAACTGATGGGTACACCCGCGATTGATTTGTTTCAAAGCGACCGCGCGCTTCCTATGAAATGCGACCTGACACTGCGCTTCTATCTCAACGATCCAAGTTTCTACCTAATGGATGAGGACGCTGAAGCCAATCAGGCCAAAGGGCTCAAGCTAGTCATCGAGGAAACCTTCATGAATGTGCGTAAAATGGCTGTTGCACCCAGTTTTTGCAGCGCGATACAGCAACAGCGCCAACAGCAGGACATGACTCTGAATTTCACACGACGAGAGGTTGCGGCGATCAACATTCCCCAAGGCTCCACGCACATCACCAGGGAGAATCTGTTTCGCGGAACGTTGGCTGTGCGATACTTCTTTGCAATGGTGAAGGGGGTGGGATACACGGGCGCTCTTAATGAGTGCCCTTTTCAATTCAATCATTTCAAGTTGTCCGAGATCAGCGTCACGGAGGACGGTGTCAACATGGGTTATGGGCCCCTTAAAGTTGAGATTGAGAAAGAGACAGCTGTAGTTGAAGCGTATCGCATGCTGCTGGAAATAATTGGCGGTGTGGGTGAGCGCGCAATGACACCACCCATGTGTCTCTCAACTTTCAAGAATGGTGGATTCATCCTTGGATTCAGTCGGGCTCCCGACTTGTGCCATGGCGAGCATCAACTACCAACTCACACTGGGAATGTTGCGGTGAACCTAACATTTTCAGGCGCAACCACTGAGGCTATTACTCTCATTTGCATGGCTGAATATGACTCTCGCATACTTATTGATAAAAACAATAATGTGGTTACCAATTATGTAATCTAAGTAAATCATTGAACTGTACCTAAATAAACCATTTAAAAAAAAAGTTTTTTCTTTCTTTCTTTCCCAAAAAGTATAAATAGGGGCGTTGTTGATGGAACCCACTTCCAGCAAACATGGATGAGCAACATTTTTTCATAACACTTCCGAGTGATTCCTCAATGATTTCCCACCCAAACAATCATGGTGGTGATTACTCCGTTGATTTGGCTGAGCAGCTTACCATCTCCCCTCATCAGTGGGAGGTGGCGCTAATGGAGATGATTTTCAACCAAGACTGGAATCCAATTGTGCCGTTGGACATTTGGGTGACTTTTTGCATAAACAGTGAGGAGGGTGGCCAATGGATGAGCTGTAAAGCGGAGCATGCGACTGCGTCAGCCGCAAAAGAAAAAATAGATAGTGTGGACATATTTTGGAAGAAATTGCTGCTCCCCCTGCTTTTGAAAGCAGCGAAGGCGGCGGGAATTACAGCAAGTGAGGTGGATCTTATTCGTGATGGAAAAACTAAGCAATTAAAATTCAAGGGGAAGTTTGTGTCGAAAGAAAAGCGTGCGGTGCGCATCGAGTTCAGCACCAGCGTTTATCAAATGTTGGGATTCCGAGCGGACCAACTAGTTGAAGGCCGCTATTTTCAAACCAACAAGGTGCAAGCAATTGACTCGGAGCAGTCGCATTTTGCTCCAAACATAAAGAGAGGTGTGTCATCCCTGTGGGTCTATACGGACATTATTGCGAACCAAATTACTGGAGATGCGTTGGTGCCTCTGTTGAGAGTCATTCAGGTTGATCCAAAGATTGGCAATGAGGTGTCGCGAGTTGTAGAATTTCAACGTCCACATTTTTGCGCTCTACAAGCTGGCAACATACAGACCATACACATTAAAATTCTGAATGCATATGGATTGGAATCGATACAATTCGCCACATCTGTTGTGTGCAAACTGATGTTTCGTAGAAAAACAGCAAAAGTATAAATAGAAACACAAAGCAGCGGCAGCAACAACAGCATGGACGCGAGATTCAAAGTGCCGTTTAATATGTTGGTGTGTGGTCCGTCACAAAGTGGGAAAAGTTGGTGGGTGGCTCGCCTGCTACACTACGCGCACGAAATGATGGAAAGCAGCCCACGAAAAATAATCTGGTACACCCCGCATGGGCACATCCCACCATCGGCTAATGTTGAAGTGAGGACAGAATTGCCGTGGGAAGAGGAGGAAGAGGAAGAGGAGGGGAAGGGGACAGCTGACCTTATTGTGTTGGATGATTTTGCGCATAAAACAAGCAACAGCAAACAATTGACAGAGTACATTACACAAGTGTCTCACCACAAGCGAGTTTCCATCATTATCCTTTCACAGAATTTGTTCTGGTCCGGCAAAGAAACGCGCACACAGAGCCTTAACATGCACTACATTGTGCTTATGAGCCAGAGCCGCGATCAACAGCAGGTGCGCACATTGGCCCGACAGATAACAAGCGGGGATGCCGACTTTAAGCACTTTCTTCGTGCGTACAATGATGCTACCGGCAGTCAAGCATTCTCCTACCTATTGGTGTCGATGCATCCGCGCGATAATCGTTGTCTCCTATTGAGAGAGACCATTTTCCCCGAGGAGAGCACCAGCGCTGGTGTGTACTTGCGCGAAAAGTATAAATACAAGTGTTTACAAAAAGCTGTTCCTATACAACAACAGGATGGTGCGACGAAAACAACGGAAAGCAGCCCCAAATAATGCGGCTATTGTGAAGGAGCAGCTGCCTCTTCTTCGCATCCTCGCAAAGACGAAAAGCGGCGCTGTGCGACGAGAGATTCTGAATCGCTCACCCGACAGTGTTCGCGCGATCAGCAGTATCGCAAACAATCTCATGCGCGGTTCGATACCACTGAGCAAGGGCAAATACAATCGAATAAAACAAAGGTTCAGCAAGATCATCTATCTGGTGGCTCAACCGCGCGGCAGCCTCACAAGAAAAAAGCAGGCGATTCAACGCGGTGGATTTCTACCACTGTTGGGCACGATACTGCCAGCTATAGCCGGCCTCCTCACGTCTGTGTTGAAATAGTATAAAAGCAGCGGTGCCACAGTGACGCAAGCAGGCAATCATGCACAAAGTGTTTTTAACAACTACCCTGCCCAGCACTTCGGCGATTCCCCCAAAAGTGGCGCCCGATGTGCACATGGCACTGGAAGAGTACAGGAGCGAGCAAAACATCTATGCGAACGAAGCACCAAAAATACGGCCACAACATTTAGAAAAGTACGATGTATCCAAAGAAAAAGAAATCATACCAATCAATGAGCGAGACAAGGAGGTGAATGAGGTTGAAGAGGAGGAGGTTACAGACGACCTGTTTGAGAGGGCATTAGCCACCCTACCAGCCGCTCACCGGAACCGCGCGAATCGACTGCGCCCCTATCTACAAAAAATCTATCTGCATGGGCAGCGGCTAGCAGATGTCCTCTACGATTTAACAGTACCCGCAAAGAAATTCAAAGTTAAAAGGAGAGACGCAATGGAGGCTATTATTCGCCAGTTGGACAATCTACATGATTTGCCCAGCAGCTTCTACCTGCGGAGGGGTGTGCCGAGTCCTGCACAAGCGAGCACTCCCGCTCGACCCGCAAAGCGTCTAGTGGATGGCACTCCAACTGCGCGGGCGGTGAAAGCGCCTCCTGGCACTCCGGAGCTGTTCACTCCACAACGCACGGAGAGCAATTGGTACTAGGTATAAAAGGAATGAGTGTGATTGGTTTATGAGAAAATGCTTTCTTCAGCGGATTTCCAGCGGGCGCACCTCCCAATGTGCTATCTGGGTGATTACCCGAGCGATCAGCTGCCGCCTATTGCGGGGCATGCGCCCCCGTGGTGTGTCATCGTCAATACAGACACACGTGGGGGGCCGGGGGAGCACTGGATTGCCGTGTGTCGCCCTCCACCCCATGTATCCACGCAAGAGCTGCTGTTCATGGATCCTTTGGCACTGTCTCTACACAAGCTTCTACCAGCACTGCGAGATTGGATGCGCGGTCACAGAGTGTCTACTTTGCCATATCCTATTCAACCAATAAACAGCGTTTGGTGTGGCGCTTATTGTGCGTTTTTGCTGTGTCATCTTCCAAACTACTCTTACAATTTAACTCATCTTGTACATACCTATTTCTCGAGTGATGATTTACACTATAATGATAATTATGTACAGCATTGGTGGAATAAGAACAAAAGTTGAATGAATAAAATTATTTTTATTTTTCACTACAGAGTTCTAATTTACATTAGGGGAAGAAAAGAAAAAAAAAAGATTAGATTTGAAAATAATGTGCTTTTCACTTTACTACTCTCCCTGCTCCATGTCGGCTATTTTGATCTTTTTTCTGGGCGGTGGGGAGAGAGAATCTGGTGGTGGTGGTGGTGGCGGAGGCGGTGGTGGTGGCAGTGGTGGCCAGACTGACAGTTCCTCATCTGACGAGTATGTGCTGCTGTTACTGCTGCTGAACGACCTCTCTGTGGGAATATAGGGGCTGGTGGGAGGGGAAACAGCTCGGTTGCTTGGTTTCCATGTTTCATTTTCCGGGTACCAGCTGCGCCAGGCACAATAGCCCTTGTCCACCTGGGACACATAGCCCTCCTCCATCGCCTGGATTTGATTTCCGGGGCAAAAGTCTGTTGAGCCGAACCCGCCACTGCCGCGCTCTGTTGCCTTTAGGGAGGGCACATGATTAATAACCGGTGTGACGATTGGTTGCACTACCAACTGTGCGATACAGTCATGCTTTCGCAGCTTGATTGTTTGCGGGTTGAATGATTTTACTTGAATGAACAGCTCACCCCGGTAGTCGCCATCAATTACGCCATCCAACACAAGCAACTGATGCTGTAGAAAAGTGCTGCTCCGGGCAGTTAGACGCATCATGCGGTTTGACTTGCTCGGCGCCACTGCAACTCCAGTTTCCAATAATTTGGAGGCATAGGGGGCAATAGTCTCATCGTTGCGTATAGGCACATCAATACCAGCTGCTCCGGCACTCTTGTATACGATATTAGGTATGGAGTCGTCGAGTTTCTTCACGAACAAAAACTCAGCCATTTCAGAAGTGATAATGGTTGGGTGCGGTGTTGGTATATAAGCTTAACATGAGCTTTTTCTAATTGGTTGGTTGATTCACTTAAACTATGGTTGGATGCTTACTTAAATAAAACGCGGGGACGGGAAAGAAATCTATCACTTGAAAAATGTCCAGTCCTGAGTTTCAGGATGGGAGTGTTTTAATCTATGTCAGACGCTTAACTACGAATGGCGTCTTTCAGGAAATTCACGCTCGCCCGAAGCAGGGGGTTCGCTTCCCTGATTTGTTCGCTTTTATGAATCGGTATGCATCGCAGTTTATTCACATCATGGGGGAACAGTACGATGGATACAACGGCAAGTATCAAGCAAAAGCGCATGTTACCTTTGTGAAATTCGATGGGAACGAGGTGGCAGAGCGTGCGGATCCATGGCTCGTCACCGACCCGGTGGATAACATGGGCGACATCTCCGATCTTATGTCTCGCTTGTGTATGCTTATTGCTCTTGCGTACAACAATGTCGCGCTCGAACGAAGTGGTTGGACATTTGAAAGTTTGCTTCAATTCGACATCAACCGAGCAAGGTATCAGATAGCTCCTAATCGTGGAAACTGTGACTCCCCTCCAAAATTGAATAAGAGCATTCCCGCTAAAGCATTGGTGCAAGTGGCGCGATCTCCGGTTCCGGCGCGGAATTTTGGGAACAATTGTTTCATCGACGCAATCACGATAGCTATCTACATAGCCAAGCATGGGGGAAGTAAAATGAGAATGCCTGACAATGGGGGGCGCATGGGCACTTGGAAATCCTTGGTGGAGCGGGGCGATGATCTCGGTTTGAAGTTTCACGAGCGACTTACCTGGTTTACGGGAGTGTCTACGGGAGACATTTATCTTTTCGAAAACGATAATCCACAATATTTTGTGAGCGTGTTATCTACAGATGGAAAAAATGGTTTTCACTGTGTGCGGCAATTCAAATACTCCAACTACAAGGACGAAAAGGATCGAGGGGGGAATCCAACCGTTGTACATCTCCTGCTGTATGAGCAACATTACTTCGCAGTTCGCGGATTGGACTGTTTGCTAAGACGGCATGGGTGTCAGTTTTTTTGCTCGTTTTGCTTGCATCCGTTTAGAAATGGAGCTATTCGAGATGCGCACATGGAGCAGTGTGATACATTGTTTTCACAGCAATACAGCATGCCCAAAGCGGGGAGCAGGGAGTGCTTCCTTCATCACGCGCTTAAGTGCCAGTATCACCCCTACGCAATCTATGCAGATATAGAAAGCTATCATGAGGTGGAAATACCCGCTGAGGTGGGAGCGGATGAAGACTCCGCCCAGCCGCCGAAGAGAAAAAAACAATCTACATGCGCCACCACGATATTGGATCGGCATCACCCGTATTTAGCCACTTACTACCTGGCGTTCACACCGTGCTTCATTGAGAAACTGGAGCAGTTGCAGGATTTGCCGAGCCTGTTGCCCGAGTATCCAAACAGTTTGTACAAGGAATTTATTGGGGAAAATTGTATTCAAGAGTTTGTGGACAGCCTAATTGATTTGAGCTTGCGGCTTCACCGTTTGTTTAAATTTCATAATGCTTTCGACTATGATCCAATTATTGCTGACTTTTTGGACAACTATGAATGCAACATTTGCACGGATGGTTATGTGAGAAATCCCATCGATGATGAAGACAAGCCTGTGCTTGACCACGATCATTGGCGAGGGGGGCAGCGCGGGTGGGCGCACAATTCATGCAATCGCCAGGTGCGGCAAATGAGGCGGTTCACCCCGGTTATTATGCATAATTTCAAGGGGTATGATGGCCACATGATTTGCAAATACTTGAAAACAAGCGAGGAAATAGATGTTGACCTATCACCCATTGCTACCACGGCGGAAAAATATCTTTCACTCTCAATGAAAATGCCGGGCGACTCGTTCACAAGCAGAGAGGGGAAGGTGATTACGCTGTACTGTGAGGTGCGGTTCCTGGATTCTTTGCAGTTTCTGAGCTGTTCACTCGCTGTACTGATCGATCAGTTGAAAGCGAGCAATGATGATAAACTGTTTTATCACACAAACAAGGTGCTGCGTGGGAACAACGAGCTGTTGAGAATATCAAAACAGAAGGGTGTTTTTCCTCATGATTATATAACCTCGGTGGGTGTTTTGGACGAGGAGCGCCTTCCACCAAAAAAATACTTTTCGTGTGGATTGAACTCAAAGAAAGAGATCACCGATGGCGAGTACGAATTTGCTAAAGATGTGTGGCAAAAACTGGGGTGCAAGACTCTGTGGGATTATGCACGACAGTACTGCCGAATTGATGTTGTTGGTTTGGCGGATGTGTTTGAAAACTTTAGAAAAATTGCCCTGAGTGATTACAGCATTGATCCTGTCCTGTGCTATTCATTGCCTAATCTGGCCTGGGCAGCAATGTTGAGGAAAACGGGCGTTAAATTGGAATTAGTTGACGACTATGAGATGTACTGTGTTTTAGAGAGGGGAATTCGAGGCGGGCTATGCCAGCTAACAAAGCACTATTCGCAGGCGGACAATATACACACGCACCCCGAGAAACATGCCAGCCCAAATGATTTATCAAAATATCTGTTCCTTGTCGATGCAAACGGATTGTACAGTTGGGCAATGACTCAACCACTCCCCTATGGGGGATTGACGTTCGTGCGTGAGCAGGGGGAATTAGAACAGTTGTTCCCGAAGGGGAAGCTCCATCTCTGGCCGGATGATTATGAGGCGGTTGGCTACTTTTTAGTGGTCGATTTGGAGTATCCCACTGGTTTGCATGACCATACTGCGTCTTACCCCCTCGCTCCAGAGCAGGAGAGTGTACCGATAGAAAATTATTCACTCACTATGTTGCAGCAGTTGGTACAAACAAATGGGGGTAGCACGCGGGTTCCGAAAGACAGAAAGTTGATCGCCAGTGTGAGTAATAAGGAGAATTATGTGGTGCACTACCGTTTGTTGAAGCTCTACTTGGACTTGGGTATGAAATTGACAAAGATACATGAGGCTGTGCGTTTCAACCAAAGGCCGTTCATGAAGCAGTACATAGATTTCAATATTGGCAAACGCATCGAAAACAGTGAGGATAAAGCGGCCAGTGACTTCTACAAAAAATTGAACAACGCTGTATTTGGAAAGACACAGGAGCAGCAGCGAAAACATCGTAATTTTAAGCTAGCGGCGGATGCGCAGCGACAGATGAAGCTGATTGCCGACCCAATGTATAAAGGATCGATTGTATTCCAGGACAATTTAGCTGGATTTTACATGGCTAAGCGGGAGGTAAAGCTAAAACATCCCATCTTTACTGGTGAAGCCATCTTGGACATCAGTAAATGGTTGATGTATACGTTCTTCTACAGAGAGGTAAAACCGCTCTTCACCCATGTGGATGTAATCTACACAGACACCGATTCCCTTCTGTTGGAAATTGAGGATGAGGCTGTGATGACAAAATTGGAAAGCATCAAAGATGGGTGGATTGATGGATCAAACATGCCGGTGGGCCATCGTCTTTATGGGTTGGGGAACAAAGGTGTACTTGGTTTCTTTAAAGATGAAATGGGTGGTGAGGCAGTACAGGAGGTTGTGGCACTGCGGCCAAAAATGTACTGCATAAAAACAAAAACAAAGGAAAAGAAGACTGCAAAGGGGGTGAATTCCACTGTGGTGAAAGAGCAGCTCATCCACAACGACTATAAGCAGGTGTACGCCGATGAGTTGCACAGCCCACTGTATACAACGCAGCGCAATTTTATCACTGTGAGGCATGAGCTGCGAACAGTTGAACAGCGAAAGAAGGCGCTCACTATTGCAGACACAAAACGGTACTGGCACTCTCTCAATGAGTCTCTACCATTCGGGCATTATAAAATACGTGAGATGCAGGAACAAACGTATGATGAGCGTCGGGAGCTTCTAAAAGAACACTTCAAAATCGACATTGAGGAGCCTGCCACCAGGAAAAAACAAAAGCGCCCCTATCAATATCCACAGGAAGTTCCCGCACGATTGGAGGACCCGTTTTATGACGGGGAGACAATACTTGTCGATTAAATTATCTTTTATTTAAAACAAAAAGTAAAAGCTGTTAAGAGAGAGATGCGTTTATTATCAATAAAACATGTGTTCGGACAGTTTGCTTATTTATTTTTATTCAAATGAAAACATAAAAAGAAGAGAGGCTAAGGAGCCGAAAAGTAATCCAATTGACACCGATAAATTTAAATACCGTAAAATAAACACTTTCGATTGAGTGTCAGCCCCAGTTTGGGGGGCAAAATAAAATATGCTAGAGCTTGCATAGCCAGATGTAAAGGCGAATAAGGTTATAGTTATTATAAGCATAGTAAGCAACACTGAAAAAGGTTGAATAGAAAAGCCATAAAAATAAAAACACACAAACAATGGTAGGGAGAGGCAAAGGCGGGTGAGCAGCAGAGCGATCAGTACCATCTTTGAGTTTGTTGGGGCGAGGGCGGCAATTAAATTTCCCACCAGGGCGCTGGCATTGAACAGGAGAAACACCATCGATTCATTGAATAGTTCAAATGGGGCGTCCGATCTAACAAGTAAAGCCGGATATGCAAAAAGAGTTAACCCAAAATAGCTTGCAGATAGGATACAGTACACGCCAGCTGATTTCATTGGGTGGGGGCCCTGCTGTGTTATTGAAGTAGTCTGCGTTTCTTTATGGTAGAACAATTTGCAGTAGGTTGCCAGGGTGGTTATCAACACTGTCGCTGTGATGAGATAGTAGAAAGTGAATATCGAATAAACAGCGGCATCAACAAACTCGCGGAGCATCAGCAGAATGAAAGCATGCGTGGTGCCACTCACGTTGATGCCGATGCTATAAAACAGTATAGCACTCTTGTCAAACAACTGTGCATATTGCGCACTTATGTTGTCCAGGACCGATTGGAAGCAGCTCACCAGTGTGCTGATCAGCAAAAGGGAGGTGAACAGTGCAGCGCCGGTCGCATTAAAATGCGCCAGTAAAGCGAGCGCCAGTTGGCAGCAGAAAGAACCAGCAATGGCTGTGGCTCCAATATAAAATTCCGATCCGTTGTTTTGGAATTTTTTCGATGCACATATTATATTCGTGGCGATGGCGGCGGCTTGGTAGAGAAAATTAAGTATAGTTAATGTTAGTTGGGGGGAGTGGGGCAGCTTCGTTGAGTCCAGGAAAGAAAACGAATTTATTAGCGTGTTGAAAGGGAGCAGGTAAGTGCATCCCAGGAGCAGGAAGCAGAGAGCGAGCGTGGGGCGCATCGTTGGAAGTGGAAATGAATATTTTTTCCTCGCATCAGTGTTTAAAGGGGGATTGGGGTGAAATCATTGGTTGAGTGGGTTAGATTACTTGTCCTTGGATCGCTGGTTGATCATTCTAATTGGGTGTGAGGTTTAGGACAGTTTAGTGCCCCAATCTCAAATAGATCATTCTAATTGGGTGTGAGGTTTAGAACAGTTGACTGATCTAATTCCTAGCATTCC
>JAWWLZ010000485.1:0-13980 GCA_035041345.1 Poliocrania exsul | reverse complement strand
TCAAGCTTTGATGCCTTAAAATTTCATGTAAAATAAGACTTGTCTGACAGGGATAGTAAGATTGCATCAGCAATTCTGTTTGTCTTTAAAATAAATTTCCTCAGTTTCCCAGTAAAAAGATTGTTTTCCTAACTTTGAGCTCTGCAAGCTTGCCCCCATATATTATTCTGCAAAGGAATATAACCCTGAATTGTAATACTAAATCAAATATTCTAAAATGATTGAAGGTTGCTCTAAAAATGATAGAAGGTTGAACGAGAAGTTTTTACATATACTGGCAAATGTTCATTGCAGTTTTCAAAGAAAATAATGTGTTTGGCCTCTGACCTCTTAGTATTTTGAACAGATGTCTAATCTTGCTAACAAATCATTAGCAAAAAAAAAATTGTTATCAGAATGTTTCTTGCTGGAAAGACATGAAACAACAGAACTAGCATACACAACTCAAAAGTTTGATTCAAGAAGAGCAGAGCATTGAAATATTAGATAAAGATGTAAAGATAATTAGGGCAAAGTGTATCTACATATCTCCTTCACTACCCTTCTCCTTTGTTGCAGAGGTGCCTGCTATTATGAAGTAATAGTCATGTGCCATACAAAGTTTGACAAATTCATCAGTCCTTGACATTTTTTAAAAGGTTTAGTTACTTCAGCAAATTCTGCAGTAAACCACTATCTTCTGCAACTTGTTTAAAGGCTTTCTAGCAAACAACTCCAGCAATGTAAGCACTTTCTTCCTAGCTTTGTACTAGTACATATATTTTCGTTAAGTAATTACAGCTGACTGTACTTGTGTGCAAAACGAGATGACAGGAAGAAAACATGAAGCACATGTGAGAAAGGACACAGTTATATGTATCAAAAAAACTAGGATAAGAGATACATGTCAGGGTTTCCAATATTGCCACAGTCCTCAGAGAGGATGAGACGCAGAAGACAAACGGGACCCAGAAAAAGGTTTGGGAAGGGTTGTGAGGTGGAAAGGTACATGACGAGAGTATCAGTAATGAGTATCCCTTGTACAAAAATCTGGGTGGGTTCAACAGGACCCATTCAAGATGTGAAGATGCCAGTGGCACATGAAATGTTTATCACAAAAGAATGACCTACAACAGAGCCACAAGGTTACAGCTCTGCATCACACAACCGCTCTCCTGCTCCAAGATCCTAAATAAAACATATTCTAGGAAAAGCAAAAGATGGATCTAGCCAGTTTGTTCACCTCAGAAATCCAAGCCATGTCCATGAGAAAAACAACAATATGCTTAACTAATGAAATTTTTGAACTTTCCACATTGTTTCTGGGATATAGTATTTCACAGTAAGCCGACACTTTCCCAAGATTATAATGCTTCCCACATTCTGCCTAACGAAACATTGAATGTCCCGGCCAAGACGTTCTTCTTCCTTTTCATTCCTAACATCTTCTGGAGTTTTTTAAAGGCAGAGGCAGTAAATTAAGGCAGGCCTTGGGGAAAGTGAGATCTACAAAGACTGCTGTATCGATCTTTCCCTACATTACAGATGCATAGCAAAATTTTTCTTATTTATTAGTGTGAACAGAGTCAACCATAAAACCACAAACATGCCTACAGCAAAAGGAACTCCGACCAACACTGAGTGTGCCACTACGAATGTGCAAACTCACTCAGTTTGCTCCAGCACAACAAAGGTGTGATGTGAACAGGGAAGCTCATCTCTAGACATGCCTCCAACACTCACTTAGCAGCTGTTTCCTCTTCTTCACATCAAGGAATGTTTCCAAGGCATCTTGATAACTGGAAATCAGGATTTAGGCTGGTTTCAAACATGAGGCAGAAGGGCAGGACTAGCTTGGCAGAAATGTCAGAGAAGCAAGTCCCAAGCCATGCATGGCTTAAATGAGTTTTAAATGGGTCTTTTCACCTGAGATACTTTCAGGAAAATAAAATAGCTGACATTGACAATATTCAACTGTGAAAGTTATAATTCTTAGCAAATGTAAAAGCCTTCTAAGATAACATATCATAGGCCAGTCTCAAGGTGACAAAGGTATGAGTTATAAAGCTGAAAGAAGAAAATAAACAAACAAACCAGAAACCCTTTTTAGTCACAACGGAGCAATGCTGTCCGGGACTTCGCTGAAAGCGATCCCAGCAGAGACAGCCAACATCTTAGAGCTGTGATCACAGCTGACAAGACTGACAGGTTCCCAGGGCATGAGTTAAACTCTCCAAATGGTTACTTCCCCACCTCCCTTTCATCCAGCTCTACTGAAGGAAGCATATTTGCTCTGCTTTCAATTATAACTCAGAAAAGAAATGTATTATCTGGGTTTAGTATATCACTTAAAAATTATCAGGTCTCCATATGTCAGCTGAATCCAGGAATTTCTCAATATTTTCCCTGAGTAGGCAGTTGCAGACTGTATCAGATGCTTTCCTTAAGTCTCCGTAAACATGATCCCCAGGCTTCCAATTTAAGTGACAGCTCTTCAATACCACTTCCCGTGGTGTAGAAATGGATGCTGTTTCAGTAATGAGCACACTGATGCAAAACAAGATTAACTTGTGAAATCTGAGGTTTCAGTGTTTACAAGATTACACGCTTACATGATTTGCTCTTCTCTGTTATTTTCTAACTCAGTGACATCTACATGTATCATTAGCAGACGTGAAACACTCCTTCCTTTAGCTCAATCCTAGTTAATCAATTATAAATATAATAACCTAACTTTATTTGCCATAACCAGGACATCTGACTTGACAATTGTATTCAACTGCCCTGTGCATCCATTATAGTCTCATCTATTGCAACAAAGGCCTTTTTCTGGGTGGGAAGTCTTTGGGATTTCTTTATCTCTCACAGTCAGCAGTGGTCCAGTACCTTTCAACAATCTGTCACATGTGTTTACTTAGTTGTCTGCAATTATTGAACATAAAAGTCTTGGCTTTTTTTAAAAAAATCTCCATTTTTTCTTGAGTCACAGATTTCATTGAGCTACAATGAAAAACCTACATAACCAGGGGAAAAAAAAGCAGCTCTACAACTATTTTTAAAATTTATGAAATATTCAGTCCCTTGCAATGAACCATGCATTATATTATGCAATCATGAATGAAAACAAAAACACAAGTGTGAAATGCTTAGTAAGAAAATGCTGGGCTGTTGTGAAAAACAGCAGCCTTAGCAGAGAAGCCATACAGCAGTGCTGACAGTCAAAAATTATTTAGTACTTTGAGAACTGCAATTGGTAAAAAACTTGATTTCTATTATGAAAAACAATCTAAACATTTACACAGAAGGTGAGACATTTGACCACATGTGGTTCGAGGCAAAACAAGGAAGCAAGTAAGCTGGCCTTAGAAACTCCACTGCAGAGTGATGAGAATGCCCTTCTATCTGCCCATGCTTCCTTCATCGCTTACAACATTCAATTTCTAGGAATATTGCTAACCACAGAAACAATTTCTTCTTGTTTAAGTCAATTAATCAAGAAATATTTTAGGAAATCATTTTATAAAGATGGCTTCTTAACAGCATTGCTGAATATTTGCCTAATGGTTTGAAGATGAAACCCCAGCTGAACGTTTGGCTGCACAGTCAAACTTTGCATTTGAGAAAACAACCTATCTTGGCCACAAAAATGATAAATATTACTAATAAAAATAGCTTTTGGAAACTATTCAGTTGGCTTCCTTTGGGGATTTTTTTTCACTGCATGAGAAAAATATACAAGGATGTAAATAAAACGTTCTGCTGTACCTTTTCATAACTTATCAAATCCATCTCATGCTATCCTAGTAAACTTGCACTTTTCTTCCTTCATATTACCATAAATATGGCTCTTGCAAACCAAAAAAAAGCCCACCCCTTCTTTTGCCTCTTTCAAAATTAAATTAATCAGTCTTAGAGTTGCCCAGCTGTTGAAGGTTCCTTTGCCTTCCAGAAACCAATCAAATCTCAGCAGTGTCGTTCTGTAAAAATGTCATTAAAAGCTTAGTTAAGATTTAGTAGAACCCAGTACACAGATTGCTTCAAACTCACCAATGCCAACACTGGATGGTTCATATGAATTAAAATAGCCCTTTGCCTATTGGTAATAAACAAGCAAAAATAGATATATAAAATATATAGAGAGAAGCTACTAGGATGTCTTCAAAAAGAAATTATAACAGAGTTATTCCCACTACAATTCAATATAATTTTACATATTCTTTCAGTGTTTACTGTTCTCAAACCTTAAGATCCACTTTTGTGATGTAGTTGAGGTACAGTGTGAATAGAGTGCAATATAACTGAAAATACACAGGAATTTACATACAGCTGACATTTCTGGTTCAGTAACAATTGACCCAAAAGAGGTGGATTACCAAAGATGGCAGTAAAATAAATTAATTTACTTGCTGAAAATAGTAGGTAGCATATGTATATTCTAAGAAGATGGATTTATTTCTCTAAGAAATGGACACTCATTTTCTCTGAACTTCTTGTAACATAGCACGCTATTATTTCTTCTACATTATTTTCTGATAAAAATGTACTGCAAACCATCATACTATATTTCCTCTGCATATTAATTAAAAATACATAATTTTAAAAAATATGGATTTGTTTTTATTCATTCAGATGGAAAGATGAAGATGGAAAAAGTCTCACCTAAATGGTTAAAGTGGTATTTTGTCACATGAAGCATTTCAGTGATAAAATGAGCATTCTTATGTCTGAACCTCAGTTGTTTATAATGTTGCATGAAATGTTTGAGATTATCAGCTCAATTTACTTAACAATGGTTTTCAAAGAATTTATTAATTTATTTGTTAAGTAACCATAAAACAAAAATGCCATTATCATGCAATGAACTAAGTTGTTTGGACAAAGTGGTTTTGAGAAGGAAACTCCTTTTATTCTGTTTACTGGTCACCTGGACACTTCTGGATGGTGGGTAATACACATTTCTTTAATAATTCAATATCTGTTCTTATTAATCTACAAGATGCAGAGTTCCTAAACGCCCTCAATTTCAGTTACTTTGAACTCAGAATTTTATCTGACATTTTGGCAACTTCAGGATTAGCCCCCAGAGTTATAGATGAGTAAAATTAAAAAGTAAGACGCTGGTTGGGGAAAAAAAAAATAAAACAAAGGTAACTCAAGTAAACTTCATTTTCCTTTCAAGCAATATTCTTATCTTGGTTTCACAGTTCCCTTGCTGACACAGCTTTTTTCTCACAATAATTTTATATATGCTAAATAAGCAAACATAAAAAACCCCACACACTTGAAAGCAAAAAATAAGCAAAGTGAAAATTTCAAAACATGTTCCATGCAAGTGGTTTATAGCAACTGAACAGAGTGTTCCAATCTCACTTTCAGAGCAGCAATCACGCAGCTAAGCATTAGGCAGAGTGAAAAACCTGGTGATACCTTTCAGAGAAAAAGCTCCTTGTTGTCCTATGGTGCAACTCTTGAGTAAATTTCTAATATGTTGTGCTTCCTTTTTAGGAGACTAAAATCAAATTACTCTTTAAATATGAGAAGATAAATTTTTTTTTTAAATTAACATGCTTAGATTCACTGACCCTCTTCTATCTCATTTAACATAAATAGTAAGCTGATTATTAAAACTGTGGCAATGTAAAAATGTCCTAATTGATACCCACGACTCCTTCAAACAGGCTGCAGTATTTCCATAAAAATTTGTCGCTGAGGATACAGAATTGTACAGTATTTTCATCCTGCAATTCACCTTCTTATCTACTATTAATACTGATTCAAACCCCTCTTTTCACTTCTTTTTCTATTGCCATTTTTTAAGATACTCTGTAGAGCCTTTCTTGATCAATTCTCTTTCACCAGTAGCATCTCTGTAATTCTTCCTTCAACAAAAAGATTCTGTTTCCTCATTCTAGCCTTTCAGTTTCATTTTCACACAGCATTTCAGACTTACGCCTGTCAACTTTGAATCTCTCCTCAATCAGCAGTGGCATCTGCAGAGCACAGGGAGATACATCAATTGCTACTTGTGAAAGTCGTATCTCAAAATTTCATCTGCATCATCCACATTTCACTGAATACTCCATGCTTCTCCCTCTGTGTGTCCCTCTCTGACGTTTTCATGCAATAATGCCTTCTCCTCCATCCTCATTCTTTGTCAACTCACTTACATTTTCTCCTGAACCTCAGCAGATTTATCACTGACAAATCCAACATGGGATGCTACCCCACATTTACTCTCATCAACCTTGGGAAAAACATGTCTATTTTCTGTTCCCTTTAATCATTGTTTTATGAGGTCCAGTACCTTCTGTATACCATCTACATGCTGGCTCCATTCTTCACCATTCCCTCTGGTGCATGATTACCTTCCAGTTTCTCAGGGCTATTCACCATTACTCAATCCCTTGGTCACTGAACTTCTCATCCTACAGTGTATTTTTAAACACCTTATACACAACCATGACTCCCAATATTTTCATGCCGTTAAACTGCCTTCCAAGAAAAGGTACACCATTCTCTCTCTGCTGAACATCTTAGTTCACCTTGACATCACTTTGTGAATGTTTGGCTGGCAATACAAATACAACATGATGAAAGCTGTTCCTGATTTCCTTACAGATACCGTATCTTCTCAATTTCCCTGGAAGATCTAACAGCCTTTAACCACTCATCATAAGAAAAATGCTGTTATATGCATCAGAATGTGTCATCTCCTTTCTGTCACACATTGTAAAACATAATGTAATAAATCAAACCAATAACTCATTGCCAGTATTATTACTTTGAAATGTTTTCCCTCTTTGTTTCCTTGATACTGGTTCTTTACTTTTAGGTTCCACTGTTGTCTCATTCTGTCTTCTACAACAGCTGTATTTCACCAATGACTTAAATATATAGTCTTTCAATAATAGCAATTACAGATCATTCACTTCATCCCCAAGAACATCTGCGTCTTTCTCACATAAAGAAAAAAACCCTCAAAACCAACAAAAACATCACCTCTTCTTCTATAACACACATGGACATACAGGAAACTATCATTTAAAAAACTTATAAAGAAAAGGGGGAGATAATAAGCTACTGAGTTCACACATTCTCTTCTATTTGCTTGCTGGTGTAAACCTCTTACCAACCTGGCACTGAAGGATTAATTTTCTGGCACAGCCACCTCTATTTCCAAAGGAGATTAAAACTGAAGCTTGTGTTACACACAGACAGACAGACAACACCACACACTATGGCAGCCCTGCCTCACCCTCCTACCTCAGTGCAATAGCCAAGAAACAGCAGTGACCTGTATGGAGTACAGAAAACACTGCTACACTCACCCCTGACACCTCCTACCCAGCGTGGCACCACTTTTAGCACACCAAACACCCAAATCAAACAGGCACCTTCACATTTGTGACAAGTGACAAGCCAATGGCTGCCAGTGCAATGCCTTCGAGGGTCCCCACTTCTGAAGAACCATGTGGGCTCCTCAAGGTGGTCCTGAACACAAGCCAGCCCTCCCATTACAAGGGCAGGAATGCCCGAATTAGTTCTGCTCTCGTGAGTCCTGGAGAGACAGCATCTATAAAGGTCAACATAGTGCACGCTGGTGACCTCAACAAGATGAAGTCTACTTACAGGCCTTGGGCTCAATCTGGTCTCCAAAAGAGACCAGAGATATGCGTAAAGGTGGGGACAAAAAAACAGGGTAAGGAGCTAGAATGCAGTGCCGTGTATATGCTCATACGAGGAAATGTGTTGATCACAGCACCTACATTCATCAGGAGTCCATAAAAACAACACGATCCATGATTACACAATGAATTGGATTTTTTTAGGGCATCCCCTTCTTCATATGTGAACCAACACTGTACTTTAGAATCTGGTATATTAAATATAAATTAAATTTTAGTGCTCAATACCACTGACTGCTTGGGGCACAAAACAGTCCTAAGCCAAATCTGGAAGGGATACACGTACATGGTACAAAGTGAACTAGTAACAATAAAGCCACTTAAAAAACCCCACATACTGCTTAATCTGAATGAAAACTACATATGTTGAATTATCTAAGAATAAATTGTTTAAATTACCAGTGCTTAAAATGATGCTACACATTCAGAAATTCTACTGAACTAGAATTTCATTGTAAGTCTCTGGGAATACTTAGACACATTGTATATGTATTACGCATAATGTGTGAAATACATAGGTAGTCATATCCTACTCCAAGTCCAGTTCCCTATCTCATGAGAAATTTAGAACTTGGTTTAAGGAAAGCAGCTGTTCCACGGATGTATCTGATTTCAGTCTGTGTAGTATCACTGCAGTCACACATTAAATAAAACACAGCTGGACAAGGCTCCACCTATTTCACCACCCTCTCTGCTAACTGTTTAGCACTAACATCTGTTGAAAACAAACTTTAGGAAATAGGGAGACCATGAAGAAAACCCATTATTTTAAAATATTCTACACTGGAAGAAGTTTTACTTACTTATAAAGAAAGCCTCACCTATATTCAGTCATGTTTTAATTACGAGATCTATCCCTAGATTTGAAAGAATCCTGCTCACTGAAGCTTTCTTACAAAAAAAAAAATATTATTACAAATACTTCTAATTTCATATGGTTGGTTTAGTTCTGTACCTGGTGCCAAGATACGGTGTAGTGGGCAGTTTATCTTCTCACTGATAATCATGAACACAAAAATAACTCCTTTGGTTCATAATCTAATAATAAATGCTCTAGAAACGCCTTGCAAACATTTTTAGTTAAAGTTAACTAGACTTATGCGATGTTCTTTAGTACTGAGGACAGTCTGTAGTGTATTATGGTCAATTATTTAAACTGTATCCTCACAGAAGGGCACCTTTTAATGGATGTAACCATGAAACAGTAGTTCTCTAGGTAGAAGTAAGTCATTCTTTATCAAACTTTTTCTGAGTCAAATGTGTGTAACCTAACATTACATACAAAAACTATTCCTCACTATAACTTACCTTCTGCAAACTTCTATGTTTCCATGGATCAGAAATCATGATTTCCTACCTTTTTTGTTCTTAATCCACTTGATAAAGCCGTAACACCTTTTCTTTTGTTAAGTATTTTAAAACATAGAGCTTTAGACTTTTCTAATGAAACAAACTTAATGACCAAGATAAATATACCTTTCACTGCTTTTATGAAATTCACAGCATGAACCTGCTGTTCATCTCCTCACAAGCTTCAAGAACTAGTGACAAACTATGAACCACAACGAGAAACACTTGGATGCAAACCCAGCTTCCTAATACACACATCAAGCACAAAATTCTTTTCACAATTTACAAACCCCATCAGGCTCTAGACCACTGCATTTTTCAGCTTGCTTGAGCAATGCATATACTACGGTATCTAAAAGCCCTTTCTCTGATAACCCAGACCACTCTGGAGCTCACTTCTTGTTAGAACAAAATATAGTGTCTGTACTTTCGACTTTTTGCCTCTGCATAAAAGGAAAATTTTCTCTGAAATAATAGAGCTAGTTCAAGATGGCTTTTCTATTTCTGTTTTACTACTTTTCATTATTTAATCCTTCTATTTCTGTAACATTACTCGTATTATGTTAATATTAATAGCACTACAATATTAATAAAGCCAATCACACTGCTATAATGCCTACCCTTTTCTTCCCAAATTGCCATTTTGAAATTATTTCTGTTAAGTTCTACTTTTATTTTTCCAAACAATAAACACAAGAGAGAGATATATAATCCTAGCAGGATAAGCCTTTTTCCTTTAACCATACATGAATCTGAAGTAATGTCCTTTAAGCTATTTTCATTGGGGTGTGACAGACTTCAAGATTTAGAATTGCCTTTCATCACTGTATTAGATAGTGCAAACATTTAGATAGTTCTTAACTATAAACTGTTTATTACATAAGAGAGAAATGCACTTAGAAATACAGCAGGGCACATTTTATCTTAGCATATGATTGTCAGACTCTTTACTGTGGCTTGCCTCAGGGTACAGATAGTGATGTACTGGCTAAACCAGACGTATACAAAAAGGAATAATATATGAATCTGTTAATATTTGCTGCTGGCAAGCTTGTGTGTGATTTCCAGTTTCTGGAACAGAGGTCTGGCACATATACACATGGAATGAAAGGGTGGAATATTATGGATATGGAAAACTTACCTTAAGTTTGAAAGGGGAATATAGTATATTTGGATATCCTTCATCTTGTATTTACACAAGACATTTCCAGATGTAGCCAGACTGCCCTCTTCAAAGCATGAAGCATGTTACTTACTTGGGGGAAACTGGAAGATTTGCCTGCTGTTTAGCCATAGCAGTGATATTCACTGAATTTAAGAACAGCCATTGTAAACTATTTCCATTAAACATTGACATTTCACTGTAATGCTTTTAATGCTGTGAAGTTATCATTAGAAATGTTAAATTTTATATTATTAAAAACAAAACAAAAACCCCATCCAAATAGACAACTGAAAATTCCATGGTGAAAAAAATGAATAATATCTAGCTGGTGTGAAACAAGCATAATCCTGGAATGCTGTGATAGACAGGATGCCAAAGACACACAATGAACTGGTAGAAATTGCAACTAAAAAGGCATGTATACACTGGCAAAAATTTCTAGTGGACAGAAATAAGACATGTCAACAATTTACTACCAAGAGCTATGTCTTATGCAAAAAGCATCCTGAAACTGTGCAAAGATCTAACAATCTCATCTTCCCAAAGCATGGGTATAAATCCCCTCAAAGGACCTTCCAATTAATGGAAAAAATATTTACAGTAAGTCTCAGATCTTACTACTAGTTTTTGTTACTCTCTTGGCAGCATCTGCTGCAAAATCCATTAAGAATAGCAAAATAAAGTTTGTACAAAGAATTTCCAAGTAAGATCTGAGGACTTGGATTCCCACTCCAAAAAAAAAAATCTTACATAATAATTTTTCATTATCTAATTCTGTGCCCTTAGCTGTACAGTATTTCTTCAAAATGGCTCCAGTACTTGTGAAATTTTTCATCTCTAAAACTCCACCTTAAAATTTCCAACTGCACACCACAAAACTAAAGCTTACAGAAACCCTTTCAAAGCAAACAATCACTAAATATAGAAATGTATTTATCTTACACCTATAAATCATGCAATTATTTGGAAATTACTTTTAACATGAGTATTTGTAATTAAAATGTACAGAGCTTAGATCTGCTTAACTTCAGTGCATGCTGCAACATTGCACTTTTCTCCCCCTTATATTTTGAGGACAGGCTGGTTTAAGGGCGTGTGGAAAACAGGTTATTTGGATTACCACTTGATCACACCACTTTTGGGGATATCCATGTGGGCTGTATATTATTATAGTGTTGAATTTCAATATTATTGTGCATCTTAAGTTCTGTAAAATCACTTTGAGCTTTAGCTAAGTAATTTAAACTGATCAAAATACATGAATTATTTTAGCAATTTAAAATCAGAGTAACTTTTTAAAACCAGGAAAAAAGAAAATGCTAGCAAAGCAGTAATTCAGCAATACTGTAGCAGATGCACATTTTTGAGCAGGAAATAGCTGAAGAATGGAGTTAAACACACCACTAGGTCTTCTATGAAACTAGAAAGAAAAAACAGAAGTTAATCACTAGCTATAAAAATCTTTCCATGAGCAGTGAATCAACTTGCTTAATGAGAATTATGTTGAAAATCATAAAATACTGTATCTTTCCTGTTCATATTTGCATTATGTAGAAAGATAAACCTATCACAGACATCTCTGTCAAAACTAACTCTTTACTACTTGTAATTCAGCCATTAGATAGCTAAAAGCTTATGAAAACTACTCAAGGTTTCTAACCAAACTGAATACAGCTAGAAAAAAAAACATGGCAAGATTTTGGGCGTCCAAGTTGCTTTCCTAAAGGCATTTCAGTTTAAAAGATGTGACCACTTATTACAAACTCTGCCTCCTCAACATCCTTATCAATATTTTTGTATCACAGCTGGTATGATATACCATAAAACATACAATGTGTGAAACTGAAAATCATTACTTAGGCTGCCATGTACAGAGTTGTTTATGCTGTCCTGTGCTAAATGCATCACGAAAAGAGGGAGGAAAAACATTCACATAACGGGTAACCTCATCCGTTGGTTTGAAAATTCAGAAAGGTCAACTAAGAAGTTCGGCCTTTTTCACTCAAAAAAATAATATTTCTAACCACTGAAAGTCATCCCAATCCCTTCCTGTGGAAATTGCTTATCCTTATTGTGGAAAATGAGGGGAGCTTTCCTGTTCATTAAAGAGATTTCAATCAATTTCAACCCATGAAACACTTCAAAAATTACTTTACTGTTTCTGTATATCTATGAATGAGACACTCATACCTCTAGAGAGGAAAACCAGGCACACAGAAGTTTGCTGATTGCAGGACACCTTGCATTCTTGATACTAAAGATTGGCTCCATGTATTGGTTTGTCCAGAAACAAATATTACTACTGGCTTGCAAAAAGCTCTGAATGGGCAAGCACAGGCAGGATGAGGAATTTGAACCTATCTGAACTGCAGGTAAACCTAGTGGTTTTACTGCACTGCCCTGTGAACCAATCCTTTTCAAGGTCCTTATTCTGACCACTAATACTCTCCAACTCTCCATCTTCGCCAGACACTTTTCTCCACATCTCAGAGCATTTAAATCAAGGGAGTTGTAAAGTCTTGTGTTATGATTGACTATTTCACACTATTGTTTTCACTATTCATTCAAAGTTTGAAGGGAAGTAATTTTTTATGTCCTTTGAAGCTGTTATTTTAAGCCAAGCTGACAGTGTTCATAATATTTCAAACATGCTGACAGATCGTTCTGGTAACGTGCACTGTAAATGCACACGTACAGGAACCTTAAAGAAAACCTGCGCACTGACAAAATAACATACGTGAGAAAATAACACAGATTTATGACAAAACATAAAAAAAAATCATCTGAGGCAGGTGATTATAATGGATCATGATCCTGCTGAGGAAGTCTGGAGAAAGGCAGGGCAGAGCAGGAATGCATTTGGCTAACTTCAGCATTAGCAAGTTACCAATGTCAATGTCATAAAGAAGGAAAAAAATCTTCCTCCAAAAGCTCCAAAAGTGTTTTTACTCTCACTACATACAGCTGTGAGATTTGGAATCACACCAAAAAACAGTGGAAGTAGAAAACTGAATGAAATATTCATGGTGTGCTTACTAGTCAGAACTGAAGAAGTGACATACCAAAATCACTTCCTACACACAACATAATTTAAGAAAAAAAGGCAGATACTGAGGTGGCTCCAAAGTGGCTTGGGAAAAAAACCAACCAACTGACAAAATTAGCTTACAATAAAACAGCTACCTCGACTTCAGCAGGATTGTTAAAACATGGTATTGAAAATATCTTGTCTTTCTCTAACAATATTAATTTAAAAAAAAATCAAAAATTGTTTAATCACACCATTCCAGACCAAGCCCCACACCCTGGAGAAGTGTACAGCACAAGTGATGTGACTGTGGTGATGGGGATGCCACCACACAGCAGGAGCATTTTTAATTTTTTTGTCTTTATTGATAAACACATTGGTAGGATTCCTGTAGTCAGGTGTAGCACGTAATGTGTGAAGTGGAGGATAATAAACACATACCAGCAGCCAGAAACCATGACTACAGTGGCAAGGGAGATGTGTGGGAGCTTCATCAGGCAGCTTCTCTCACCTTGTGAGGTGGTACAGTGGTGGCTTCCCACCAGCACTGCACCACTGTGCCTGCCACTATGAGCACCACTTTGGCTCTAGGAAAGGGCATCGTTGTACCCTCTTTCCTGTTGGGGTATTTACTTCTGCCTGGGAACTGCTGCTTGGGACTTTAAGACCACAAGAAGCAATGGGCAGAAACTGATGCACAGGAAGTTCCACCTGAACCTGAGGAAGAATGTCTTTACTGGGTGGGTGACTGTGCACTGGACCAGGCTGCCAGA
>JAWWLZ010000484.1:0-10595 GCA_035041345.1 Poliocrania exsul | reverse complement strand
CCTTCCCCCCCCCCCCCCCCCAAAAAAAAAAAAAAAAAAAGGAAATATTTTTAAATCTAGAGAGTGAACATATCAGCAGCTGTCTTTATTTAAACTATGAAAAATATTGATGCTTCCTATGTTCCACTTTGAGTGCTGTAAGATGACCTTCAGGGACCTTTGCTTGAGGTGATTGATGGTTTATCACAGAGCCATTTAGGTTGGAAAAGACCTCCAAGTCTAACCTTTGACTGACTGACACCTTGCCACCTAAACCAGAGCACTGGGTATCATGTCCAATCATTTCCTCTAGGGATGGTGACTCCACCACCTCACTCAGCAGTCCATTCTAATGTTCAACAAATCTTTCCACAAAGAAATTCTTCCTGATATCCAACCTGAAGACCTAACCTTTCAGTTAGAGAAACACAAATATGACTAGGCATCCTGACTTGCTGTTTGAAGTGCATTCAGGAAGTGAGTCCATGAAACTTTGTACCCATTTGTGGAAAGCTGCTGAGGTTTTCTATCAGTACATGTAGGATATTCAGTTCTGCAGTTATTCCCCAGCTTTCCCTGCTATAGAGCTCTGACACAGTGCTAGGAAAGAAGGCTGATGATCCAAGCATTTCCAGACATTTGGTTGAGCAAAGACACCACAGGCAGTTCTGTGGGATTTTCCTGGAGCACATTCAGGCTGGAACCGAATTTCAGTTTCCAGTTAATGAGATTTCTTTTTTTTTCATTTGTCTCTTTCAACTATTGGTTTCACTCACAGTTTTACCACTAAATTCAGCAGGGCCACCATTTTACACTAACAGTGTTATGAGATTAATTATTATGAAACCTTTTATTAATAGGCAACCCTGCCTTGGCAGAGAGGTCCCAGAGGGCTCCAGAGGTCCCTTCCAACTCTAACAATTCTGCGATTCTGGGAGATTAGCCAAGTTAACTTAGTTTGAATGTAATCAGAATACCACATCAGAATTGACAAATACCAGGAGGTGAAGGTGTATCTATGGTACAGCAGTTCACATCAATTACCAAACTGAACCCAAAAACTTACCCTGCTTGCAAGCAGAAGGAAATGCACCACCCACATGGATCTCAAAACCCTGGAATTCTGAAGTGTATTGCACAGGAAAGATGACAGGCACAAGCACAGGATATTACTCAAGATAATAAAAAAATCCAGTGAGGTTTAAATCTACCCTAAAACTGTGTGGTCAATAAATCATAATATGAACTGTACATCATTGAAAAAAATTAATGCACAAAGAGTTCAAAATACATACCGTGATGGGAATAAATTCTTATTTCCTGGATGTAATAACTGTGTTTTGGGATTTTTTTGCTCTCTGAGTAACCTAAATTTGTTTTATTTGAATCCCAAATTCAGCATGACTTTCATCTTTTTAGAAGAATAAGAAAGAAAACAAAGAAAAACATTACATATTACTTCAGTAGAGTACTGGGAAATTTCAAGATTTCTTAAGTTTCCTGGCTGAAACATACTATCCAGTAATTAAGGCTGGATGTATTTCTCATAAATGCCAAAAGATAATTATATTAAAAACTGAAAATGTTACCTCAGAACTCAGGAAGGCTTAGAAACTTTTCCAAATGAACTCCCCTCAGCTGCTGTTAAAAGGAAGTGTGTGTTTTCAATTTGTGGCCACCATCACTAGTACAAGAAAAGGAAGTGATTTGGTTTGGGATTTTGTTGTTGTTTTACTTTGGGGTTTTTTAGTAGATGTGCTGATTTTAACAGAAAGTAGGTGATTTTTCTTCTGGGAAACAGAGTCTTCTGGTCAAGTTGAATTCAGGTATCTCCATAAATACTGTTTTCATTTATATAAATGCTGCAAAAAAGGGGAAAATTAATATAAAGTCTGTTTTAATAAGTTCTTTTTCCATTTTTCTGTCTCAGTTTTAGCTGCGGTGAAAGGATGCAGACAGATTTCTCTCTCAGTAAATGTCAGTCTTTAATATTCTCTGCTTAATTCTTCCATGGTATTTGTAGCATTTAAGGACCCTGCTGTTATTTTGCTCACAATGCTGTGAAGACCTCAAATTGATCTTCATTGCATTTCTGTAAAAGTTCAACTCTGTTTCAGTGTTCTACTTTTTACATTCAAGGTCTTTAATGTCTCAAGCCCACCCTGTTGATCTCTTGTTTATCTGACACTTCAGAAATGTACAGCAAAGCTTACTATCCACAGTTTAGAAGTATAGGGGTTTTTTTGGGACGCAATCTGAATTTATGGAATGGAGCCCTAAGGTGGTAGGAATTATATCAAACCTTAATACTTTCTGCCCTGAATTCAAAGGAGCAGCCCGCTGCCTTGGACAGCTGATAGAGTAACAGAATAACATAGATAGGGAAAAGACCTTTAAGGTAATCAAGTTCAATCATTACCCCATCACTGCCAAGTCCACCACTAAAGCATGTCCCTAAGTAGCACATCTACGTGCCTTTTAAATACTTACAGAGATCATAAACCAAGTAATACCCTAAGCAGCCTGTTCAAATGCTTGACAATCCTTTCAGTGAAGAAATTTTTCCTAATATCCACTCTAAGCTTCACAGTTTCCCACATTACCCAGCAAGGGTCATGGGACAATTAAGCACTGACACTGCCTAATTTTATGCACTAAGTGACACTGTCAGACTTCAAGCTGTCTGTATTAAACAACTTCAAGTCAAATAATAATAACAATCTTATTGTATACTTCTTATTTAAAAAGAATAGCAGCAAATAGTAAAAGAACCTAAAAAAACAAACAAAAAACCCCCCCGAAACAAACCCCAAACCAGCCCAGGAGACAGCATTTCTAGTTTTTAAAATTCCATAGAAATCATCTGCTAAAATGAGTTAAAGTATGTGAGATAGCTTATAAGCCAAGGAAGACATTGCACAGAATAGAAACATATTCCAGATTTCTCTTTACTGCTGTAAGATTGTGCTGATATTGATACTGTAATTCATTACAAACTCATAGAAAATCTATGGCCTCTGAGTGAAGGTGTTTTGCATTGTATCAGTTGCTTCTGTTTGAACGCCAGTATTTCTGTAAGTTATTCTCTCTTAACAGATAGCAAGTCACAGGCCATCTTCCATTTATGTTGTTAGGGTTCCCAACAGCTAAATACTGTCACAGCGGTGATTTGCAAACAGCAGAGCCTAGTTCAGCTTTGCTCTTTTGCAGAAGTCAGAACTTGAGGCTTAGCTGTGGTATGGAAAGAAGCTTCAGTTGGGCTAAGATTCCTAGAAGAATGGGAAGCTTCTTCAATAATTTCACAATGAGATTTCCAGGTAAGCATATATATAAAACTATACTTCAAAGGCCTATACTCTCCATTGAATATTTTTGGGACCTAGGAAGACAAATTGCAAGTTCATAGTCATGTGTTCCTGCTTAAGAGAGAAGTAATTTGACTTAATATCCACACAGGTCATGTGTGGTGGAAATCACTAGAAACAACATTATACTGTTCATATTTGAACCAAGTCCCTGTTGGAGCAAGTCCAGAGGAAACCATGAACTTGATAAGAAGACTAGAGCACCTCCCCTGTGAAGACAAGCTATGAACATTGGGTCGTTCAGCCTGGAGAGGAGGCTTTATGGAGACCTCAGAGCAACCTTCCAGTCTGTGAAGGGGCCCACAAGGAAGCTGGAGAGAGACTCTTCATTAGGAACTGTAGTCACAGGACAAGGGGGAATGGGTTTAAACTGAAAGAGGGGAAATTTTGGTTAGATATACAGAAGAAACTCTTCCCTGTAACGGTAGTGAGGCCCTGGCACAGGTTGCCCAGAGAACCTGTGGCTGACCCATCCCTGGAAGTCTTGAAGGCCAGGGTGGACTAGGCTTGAAGCAACCTGGTCTAGTGCCCTTGCCCAAGGCAAGGGATTGGAACAGATGGCTTTCCAACCCAAACCATTCTGTGATTCTATGTTACTTGCATACATCTGTTGTGAAAGATTCTTTTGTACTTGTGTGTATTTACATATTTATGTTTGTGTTAAATAAAATCATCAGCCATATGTTGGGGTTTTTTTCAAGTGTGCATGACACAGATGATCCAAGATCACTCAGTATCAGTGACTTCTGAAGGCTGATGCAGGTTGCATATTCCTCCTGCCTGCGAGTCAGAAGGGAAAAAGCTATCAAGGATCCAAATGCTTCCCCTTGATAAGATGCAGAGAAGCCATACAGGCTGCCTGAGAAGAACCAGTAGTGTGCATTGGAAGGTTAGCAGTTATCCTCTGCCAACACTCAACAATTAAAAATCTCTGAAAACTTGATAAGGTGCAATCACAGGTATTGCCTTAATCTGAATCTAAATTATTGAGAAGTTGTTACTTTTTCTTCAAAAGCACATATTGAAAGTTATGAATGTCAAACACGTTTCTGTTCCAATCAAGTGAATTTGAATATTTTGTATTTTTGTGTAAATTATACAGGAAAAAAACTTAATAAATGCCCTTATCTAGATGCGATGCTTCCAAAAAGTTTTGATAGTAATTTAGACTGTTTCTTATAATCATCCATATGATTAACTACAAAAAACACCTGAAGTTCACACTCATCATTCTCTGAGCTTGTCAACTGACAAGTCTCCCAACAATGTCTAGAAATTCTCTAAAACATTCAGATGTGAAGTGCAAGCACCTAGATCAGTTCTAAGTCTGCTCACTTGTACCTTGAACATAACTGGATGCTTAGGTCTTGATGATGGATTTCTGCCTGTGGCAGCCCCACATTTCCAAGATCTCACCCAGCAGCCATGCTCTGTTTATGCCTTTGAGGTACATTATTGACTCTTGTCTTGGCTCCAGCAGTCCCTCTGAACAGTCTGGTGCTTTTGGAAAGGTTATTTTATGATGCTAAGCTGGGTGAGGATGGCTAGTAAAAATGAGTCCTTCTTGTCGGCATAATTGGACTATGGTGGCTAAGAAGATGGACATGACCCCTACATGTGCGCTATCAGAGGGATTGAGCACCTCTGCTTTGAGGAAAGGCTAAGAGAACTGGGATTATTCAGCCTGGAAAAGAGGAGGTTTTGCGGTGACCTAACTGGGGTCTTCCAGCACCTGAAGGAAGCCTACAGGAAAGATAGAGACAATTTTACAAGGACATATAATGACAGGACAAGGGGGAATGTATTCAAACTGTAAGAGAGGAGGTTTAGATTATATAACAGGAAGGAATTCTTTACTGTGAGGGTGGTGAGGCACTGGCACAGGTTGCTTGGGGAAGCTGTGACTGCCCAATCCCTGGAAGCGTTCAAGGCCAGGTTGGATACAGCTCTGAGCAACCTGGTCTAGTGGAATCTGTGTTTGCCCATAGCAGTGGGGTCAGAATAAGAGGATCTAGAGAGGCTAGAGAGAGAAGCTAGAAAGATAGGCTGATTCCAATGGGATGAGGTTTAACAAGGCCAAGTGCCAAGTCCTGCATTTTGGCCACAATAACCCCATGCACTGCTACAGGCTGGGCACAGAGTGGCTGGAGAGCAGCCAGGCAGAAAGGGACCTGGGGGTTTGGATTGACAGGAGGCTGAACATGAGCCAGCAATGTGCCCAGGTGGCCAAGAAGGCCAATGGGATCCTGGCCTGTATCAAAAATAGCGTGGCCAGCAGGACCAGGGAAGTGATCCTTCCCCTGTACTCTGCGTTGGTGAGGCCACACCTTGAGTATTGTGTTCACTTCTGGGCCCCTCAGTTCAGGAAAGATATTGAGGTGCTGGAGCGGGTCCAGAGAAGAGTAATGAGGCTGGTGAAAATATTTGAGCACAAGTCTATGAGGAAAGGCTGAGGGAGCTGGAGTTGTTTAGTCTGGAGAAGAGGAGGCTCAGGGGAGACCTCATCACTATCTACAACTACCTGAGAGGATGTTGTAGCCAGGTGGGGATTGGTCTCTTCTCTCAGGTAACCAACAGTAGGACAAGAGGGCACGGGCTTAAGCTCTGCCAGGGTTGGTTTAGGTTGGGTATAAGGAAGAAGTTCTTTACAGAGAGAGTGGTCAGGCATTGGAATGGCCTGTCCAGAGAGGTGGTGGTTTCTCCGACCCTGGAGGTTTTTAAGGTGAGACGACATGGCACTTAGTGCTATGATCTAGTAATCAAAATGGGGTTGGACTAAGGGTTGGACTTGATGATCTTGGAGGTCCCTTCAAACCCAACTGATTCTATGATTCTATGATCTTTAAGGTGCCTTCCAACCCAGGCCATTCTATGGTGATTCTATAATGGTTGTAATCCCTGTAGGCCCTGTGAAAATGTCAGTTGAATACTTATCAAGAAGAGCAGAAAATCACAGATACTCTTCTAAATACTCAGTGTTTTAGCTGCTTCATGCTGGCCACACTCCAGTTCTAGCAAGGGGACACAGAGCACATGGGAGACTTCCGAGCACAGAAAGGCATTGGTATAGAGAGGGTTTCCTAACTGCCTTAACACGTTCTAGTGAGACAAACTTCATGATCACATACATGCAACCAGTTCTGTTTCAGCATATTTTGTGTTCTCTCCTTTTTTCTTACACAATGGCAGAGGAGCAAACCACATAGGCTAACAATAGAGCATTTCTGAAACAACAGTACATAACATACATATGATGATACACTGGAGAATTACCATGTCAATAAATTTGTGCAAAGGAACAACAATGCAAAGCTGAGCTATTCGTGGATAAGCACCAAATGAATAGTTAATTTAAATTTGTCAGATGTTTAATCTTAAAAAAACCAACCAAACCCTTAATCAAATCAAACACTGGTGGAAATGACTTCACAGGACTCCACTGTGGTCCAACGAAAAGAGTTACTTTAGATTTCAAAACCAAAACAATGCAACATTAAAAACCCAAACCTGAGACAGACTATGAGTAAGAAATACTATGATGAAATATGTACAAAATTGAAATAGTGAATAATGAAAGTAGTATGGATTTTCTTCAACCATAGACTCACAGTGGTAAGTAAAGTTGTTCTCAAAGTTTTAGCATTTGTTACATTCCTTTCTCTAGTTTCTACCCTACTGATAGCAGTATGCGTTTGGCTATAGATAGCTAATAGAGCAGCTGGCTCACTTTATGTAAAACCTGACTCAGTAGGGACAAGAGATCTTACTTTGGTAACCTTCATGTCCTATGAATAACAATCTTTCCTCTCATTTGCATCTGCAAAACCCTTCCACCTGTCTTTAAATGTCAGCTCTGACAGGTGCCACCTACACACTCCAGGCAATCCTCAGCTAAGTACGTAGTTCTTCCTTAAGCAAAGAAACAGCTCATATTATTCTTTCCACCAATCAAAAAATCAAAAATGTTTCCATATTTCAAATGTAGGATTATTAGATTATTATTTTTTTGAGATTGTTTTTTTTTCCTCACTAATGTTGTATCTGCTTCCTTTAATTCAATTTGACAATGCTTCTGCTGCATTTTGGATATAAAACTGACTAAGAATTAATACAACTGGATGTTTCACATTAAGACTTGCAGCTTTTAAGGAAAACAAGTTGTGTGCCCAAGTTCTCCACTTTATTGAAGTTAGCAATATTACAGCAATATTTACAAAACTTACAGCTATGCAATGAAACATATGTGCTGTTTTAAAGGTAAATGGGCAGGAGAAATAAACCCAACTCAAAAGAGATTGTAAGTCAGAGTTACAATTTAATAAAAATATAACAATGAATGCAATGATACAAAGATAAATTAGTTTTAACCCACAATGGTGTTTGTTAGCCCCTGTGCTGAGCCCCACATGGTTCCCCCTGAGTCCAAAGTAAAAAGAAGAGAAAGAAAAACTTGTTGGTGCAGATGCCAGTTGCAGTCTGGTCAAGAGTGGTGTCACAGTCCTGTCAAGGTTCTGGTCCTCCTCTGGATCTAATAAATGGTCCCTGAAGTCCCCAAACCCCAAGATTATATGCCCTCTGGTTCAGGTGGGAATGCTCAGTACCTCCCCCAGGGCAGAGAGTTCCACAATGGGTGGAACTCTGTGAGTCATGGGGTATTTTTGGGATCGTTGGTGGCCCATTAGCAGAAAAAACCCCTCAGGCTGGGTGTGAAGGTCCAAACGACTTCCTGGAGGCAAGTTATCACAGCTCTTATCTCACAGGCTCCTTTAACACCCAGCTTACACCCTGAGGGGTCAGGTGTGCCCTGGGCAGCGGCTGCAAATGGTCCATTGTTAATAGTTCATGAGAAATTACATAGAGGGTTTAGAATACATGACTTTAGTTACACCCACACAGTGATAAACTGATCCTAGCTTGCTGAACTAGGACACATGGATATTTATTCAAAAAAGACAGATGGCCATATGATCGACTCTGATGTCATGCCTTGACATATGTAAGTAGCATTCCACTATCTTTCCACCCTCATCTCATTCTCTTTTCTGCAGATATCAATTTCTCCATTAAAAGTACAGACCTGATTCTGCAAGGAGGTTTATACTTTCAAGTCTTTGCTGCATTAAAGGACCTCACCTCACACTGGTGAAGTTGCAGCAGTGTCCAGTTCTGGGCCCCACATGACAAGAAAGACATTGATGTGCTAGAGTGGATCCAGAAAAGGGCAGTGGAGCTGGGAAGTGGTGTAAGTCCTATGAGGAGCAGCTGAGGGAACTGGGGGTTGCTCAGCCTGGAGAAAAGGAGACTCAGGAGGAATCTTATCACTTTCTACAACTGCCTGAAAGGAGATTGTTGCCAGGTGGGGGTTGGGCTCTGTTTCTAGGCAACCAATGACAGGACCAGAGGAAATGGCCTCATGCCACCAGGGGAGGTTCTTCAGGTTGGACATAAGGAAGAATTTCTTCATGGAAAGGGTCGTTAAGCATTAGACGGAGTGCCTAGGGAGTTGGTGGAGTCATCATTCCTGAAGGTCTTCAAGAAACTACTGGATGTGGCACTCAATGCTATGGTCTAGTTGACTAGGTGGTGATAAGTCAAAGGTTAGATGTGATAACCTTGGAGGTCTTTTCCAACATGAAGGATTCTATGATTCTGATTTTGTGAAAGTGCAAGGGCTCCTTTGCATGTACTTCCTAGAAGCAAGTGGTTTAAGTTTTAAATAATGACATTTAAACTGAAAGAAGAAACACTTAACATCTCTTTTTTGACCACAAAATAAATTTAAACAAATCAAACCAACCAACCAACCAACCAACACCTCCCAGACAGAAAACTGAAACACTGTATTGGGACTTTTTCTCAGTGTTCTTCAAATCTATGGATTGGACAGCACCATGAATTCACATGCTTCAGTTTCAAATTACAAATGAAGATCCAAGACTATAGTTTAATTAGGCAGTCACTGGAAACTGAGACATACTTACTTGTGGAGAGAGATAATAAAGATCTTTGAGGCACCTCTACTAGGTGTGAGGCATTTGAAAGGAAAGCAGCTGTAAGTCACAGTTATAAGTTGGGTAATGGGAAATGCAAAGGAAGAAAGGAGATGCAAGCAAATGATGCTGGCAATAGAATGAATCAGAGGTCAGAGATAAAACACATAGGTACCGTTACATGATTCTTTTCTCCCAGACCTTCATATTCTCCACATAATCCTCAAGTATTTTTCAGTTCACATAAAACTTAATTGCTAGTTTTGCAAACATAGTCATTGTCACAGCAGAAGTATAAGCAGTGGGAAAACAAAATGGTAAATCATAAAAATGAGTTACCACTGTCAATATAAAATATACGAACAGTTATACAACAGTGCTATTTCCAGTACCCATGCTTTATCTACTTTTGATAAGCTATGTAAAGCAGAGCTATTTAAATAAACAGGAAATAGTGCACACTGCCGCTTCTCTGTTATTCCTGCCAGCTGTGTTGTGCAGGGTAGAAGCTGAACTGGAAAAGATACTTTTACTGCATTTAGACTACCTTTTGTACCTCTTAGATGAGCTCACACTACTTGACACGTACTTGTATGTCTAGGTGCATTTTTTGAAGACTAGACTCATCCGTAGCATAAACCATAGCATCCCAAACCTCTTCAGAACAGAACCTGACATACTTGTTCAACTGCAGATGGTGGAGAAAACTAAGTGTAGGCACATACCCTTTCTGAGGGATGTGCCACCCTTTGTCACACATGTCTTCTCATAAAAAAACAAGGAACATTTTGCTGCTTTTGTTATTTTGCCTGCCACAGCAGTACATAATAAATGAAACTGCAGAATTAAAATGAATGAACTCCAATCTGTTTGCAAAACCAGAGCTTCTTAAATAAGTTTTCCTACCAAAGTCAGCAAGGCTAAGCTGTCACTTTGCATCTGCTACAGCTCATAATGTTGACAACCAGTGTTCTCTTGGAACAGGAAAGAGCTGTGTAACCTGACACACTGAGCCATACCAGGCAGAGAGGAATAAAATGAATTTGGTTTAGCCCAAGGATCCAGATGTACTGGAAATAAGTCTTTCTCCTTCTAACTGACAGCCAATCACATGATTTTTCAACACTTTTGCTTCCACTCTGGATCCTAACCATGAGATGCAGATGTGAACAAACAGGGTTTGGGTCCCTTTCCCTTTCCCTTTCCCTTTCCCTTTCCCTTTCCCTTTCCCTTTCCCTTTCCCTTTCCCTTTCCCTTTCCC
>JAWWLZ010000482.1:6828-19203 GCA_035041345.1 Poliocrania exsul | reverse complement strand
GGCTGTTAGCCAATGAGGAAAACCCAATGAATTTTAGTTTATACAAAGTGTGGTCTCCAAGGACAAAGCTTTCCCTTATCAACGACTGTTCTCTATAACTTGGCAGGGAAAGAATGAACTTTCCACAGGTGGCTGGCCAAAACACAGACCAAAAGTATTAGCATTTAATTAATCCCGGATACATCATCACCAAAAAAACACTGTATTCGTGTGTGATGATACACCGTTACTTTTATCTGTGTCCAGCCTTGCTGCCTGAGAGAGTCTATTCTTTTCTTGCCAAGTTATGAAAAACAAGTACTGGGAATTGTGACTTTGTCCTTGAAGGAGAAACATCTTGTGTACACGCAAACTGTTTTGTGTCCTGGCTACTTGCTGATAACCAGCCAAGGACGAGTCAAGGAGAAACAGGAGAATGATGAAGTAATGACCCCCGGCCCAAAAAGGGAAACCTTTGATATACACTGCTCAAGCACAGGGGGATGTCAAGTTACATAATGGGTGGAGGGATTCTTTATCTGGGTGTGTGCTGGCCACATACACCTAGATAGACGTCACGGACATAGTGTATAAAAAGCAGACAGTTGCTGCTCCAGGTGGAGGTGTGCAATGGTTGTGCGGGGTTCTCCAGGCCCCGGACTTACCCTGTTACCTAGAGGTGTGTGCTCCCCTCGCTGCCCCCGACCACGTGGCCACCAGGGAGCCCGCAAGGACCCACACAGAAACCACAGGAGAGGGACGAGAGAGAGAATTTATTGCTCAAAGGTGAAGGTTTATATGGGTTTTGGAGGGATCTAAAATCTACCAATAGGAAGCAAAGTGGGTTTGGCTCTGTGCCAATAGAAACAAAGGGTTAATAACCAATAGAAAGGGGTAAATAACATCCAATCAGAACACTTTTTGTAACTTCCTTCCAGACCCCCAGATACATTCCTCTGGGGTGACATAACAGTTCTCTCAAGGGATTTTGGGATGGAGAAGCAGTGACTTTGCAAAAAAGACAATAGAAACCATTTTGTACATTTAAACAACATTAAACCCCTCAGTTTTTAAGGCATTAGAGTTAGCTTTTTCATTTTCTTCTCAAGTCCACTTCTGACAGGACTTCTTCCATTCCAGATATTGTAAGTCGAATGCTACAGAGGTGTGTGCTGGCACAGAGAATAACGTTGCCTCCACGAGGATGCCTGCTAAGTGTGTTAAGCCTACTGAAGCCCAAGGATGCAGCAGATAGTCATACTGGGGATCTTAAACATATTGGGTTCAGTATATACAGTAACTTTGCGAGTGAATGGGAGTTGTCTTGGGGTTTCTTTTTATCTCCTATTTTTTTCTTCTAATTTTCTACTTTGTAATAAATGCTGCTTTTCTTGAATTTTAAACATTGTCACAGTGTTGCCTTGGAATCCTCGCATATCATATCCATAACAAACACTCATTACTAATTACAAGTCTGTTTTCTCAAAAAACCCATTTCAAATATTTCTGAAAATGAAAACTATGGTAAAACAAGATTAACCTTCCTCAAAACTCACTTTCTGCATAGCCTAATAATTTCATAAACTTTTCTGAATAAACAAATAAATTCTTAGGAAAATGAACAAGAAATCACTTACCAACTCTGAAAGTAGGGAGGTTTGCAGAAGTACACCAGTCCATTTCTTGATATGAACTAAAACAAGAAAGCAGTAGTGCATTTAGACTCCCAACCATAGCCTTCATAGCATCTCCATTTTCTGGACTTGATGCTTTTGTTCAGGCATATTTTAATAATTTTTTATAGCTTTATTTTCTGGTTGGGTTAAAGAAGCCACAACACAGCTATAGGATCTTCAGCAGATTGTTGGCTTTCTTCTGATCTTAGTTCTACACAGTGAGGTAAAGTTCTGATCCTACTTTAACAAATTATTAATCAGTCAAGACATTTCAGATCAAAATTACAAACCTACTCCATTTGCCTGTCTTCTGGTCTTGTAGGTAATTAGCAGAGCTTAATGGACAACCAAATATCTGTAGAATTAGAAAGTGCAAATGGGCTTGTCCCTATCTAAAGATGTACTATGTTATTATCTGCATGGTGTGCCTATGATACCATGATTATATCACAGAAACATCAATTAAAACTGCGGAGGACACATATATCTGATTTCTAGTTTTTAAACTTATTACACAACAGATGAACTTAATTTCATATCTGCCAACTCACTTCTACATACAGTTAACCCAATGAGTGATATCCCACATAAGATCCAGGAGTGAAAGTCAGGCAGATTCCACCTCATTTGAAACCTTCTGACACACAGAAAACTCACGTCAGAACTACCCACCTATATAAGTCTAAGTTTCCTATATTAATTTTTCAATTTAATTACCTTTATTGCCCCAAGACAAATAATTTCCACTGTATGGAAATATATTTCTACTTTAATCAAATCAATGAAGACTTAAAGAAATGTATCTTTTCCAGCATGAATAAGTCAGAGTTTTATTAATGCACATTTCAAAGATCTGAAAGCTCTGTTGTAATCACTATTCCAGGTTGTCTCACATTGCGGCTATAATTTCCAGCTGAATAACCTAAGGTAATGATGGCTTTGAATGACTAAAAACAAATGGCTACAAGAAGTCCTTAATTAAGAAAACTAACAGTCATGCAATTAATTTAATTGGGGCAAAGAAAAAAATTTCTTGAGCAATCTAAAGTAATATTTGTTTATTACTATCAGCATCTCAGTTATTCCGAGGAAATAAATTGATAATAAATATTGTCAAGTGCTTAGAAAGTATGACCAGCAGGCAATTTCCTTATTCTGTTTTAGAACCAGACAGAAAATGCAAAGAGGGAAAGTGCACAAGGCTGACTTGTACACCATGCTGGGCCTGAGTTGATGGGAAAGTTTGTTCTGTTACAACAGAAAACACTGGGTTGCATAAGTAAGTCACAGTCAGAAGGCCTTCCTATCGCAAAACTGTTTTCTTACCACCCTAAACAAGATCCAGCAGATGGAGGAAAGCCCACATCTTTGGATTTCAGAAGCCTTTGTGGATCCATTCTGCAGCCAATAAGCCCAGTGATGTGCCTGGTAACCAGAGGTAAAGTAGAAGTTGGAAGCTAAGCCAGTTAAAAAAACCAACCAAACCAAACCAAACCAAACCAACCAGTGTCCCTTTCATAATCTGAGTAATGAAACATCCAGTAAAGGCCAGGAGTGGTCCATTTACTCTGCCAGTTTTTTTCCCTGTGTTTCACTATTTGTGTTTCTTTTTATTGTGCAGGAATGATCCTGAATATAATTTAAAACTTCAAACTGTGCAAATTACCATTATAATTTAACAACTATTAATTTAAACAAGTAAAACTGCTTCAGTTTAATTTTGAGAGTTTCATCTTGCTTTGTAACTACTATAGGCTTAAGCAGAAAAGACACACCATTTTTTCTGTGGGACTGGTCTAATAAAATAACAACAGATTATGTTACATTAGTTTTGGTTTAAGCCCTTTGCATTAATGCATACAAAAATTAAACACAAGGGTAAAAAGGAAAATAATGCATCAAAGAGTGGCTTATGTAGAGTGGCCAGGGTGATGAACAGGAACAGTTTGGTAGATTTATTTTTGGAAGTTAATATTGTTTATATAATAAACCTGAGATCCTGATAGAACAATATTTTTTAAGAAAAATAAGCTCATGCTAGCTTTTAACAATGAGAAGTATTTCATCATTTCAGATGAGGTGACTGAGACCTGTTGCGATAGGTTTACTTTGGCCAAACTTTAGTTTCTCATAGTAGGACCTATATTTCTGTATTGGTAGATACAGAAAGGGATACAGGCTGTCAGCTGACTCTAACTAACCAAAGAGCTATTTCACACCATATGATGTCAAAACATATATAAAAGAAAGAGAGGAGGAGCTGCTCTGGCTATTATTATGGGGGCAGTCCTTGAGGACAGATGTTGCTTCCTCCAGCTGGGAGATCCCTCCGGAGATCCCTCATCGCTACTTTTGTGGGGAAGTAGATATTTTTCTGTTAGCTTTACTCTTGCGTGTGTGTATATTGCTTTTTTCCATTTTTATTTCATCTTTTCTGTGTAAATATAATATGCACTATTGGAAATTGCAGTGTTGTGTTGGGGGTTTTTTTTCCCCTTTCCTTCCCCCTCTGGGAAAGAGGGAAGCTGCTGTTGACTAGGTGAATACTTGACATTTTGCCAAGGTCAAAACTACCACATCTGTGGTATTACATTCTCTGTAATTTCTGTTAATCATTGTGGGATCAATTAATTTTTAGAAATTTGATTCATAAAAATCTTCGTATTAACTGTAAAAAGTTCCTTGTTTCTTCTTACCTCATGTACTTCTTAAAATTTACAGTACTTAAGAAACCCAACAAAAGTATATATATATGATTTTTTAATTCACACAGAGGAAGAATACATAACATTTTTCTGGGGCACTCAACAACAGATCAGACTTTATGAGGCCCTTCAGAACCTGTTGAAGTACTTGCTGAAAACACTCAGTGTCCTTAGGCACAAGCCTAAAAGAATGCTAAAAGAATAGTTCTATGAAATCACTACTTCAACTGTTTCTAATTTCTTTAATCTACCCAGACTGCAGGAAAACTTGTCACATGAAAGTAGCTGATCAGCTATACACTGAAAAGAAATTCATCATACATACCACTGTTGCCTAAAATCAAGGAAAAAATTTTGAGACAACATTAGTCTGGGAAAAGCAGAGAGCAGTTCTTCAAGGAAAATTTTCAGGTGCACAGAGCATACAGATGCACACCCTGCCCCTAATGATGGCCTTATGCTTCTTCAGGTGGGACCTGAGGCTCCTCATGGCTTGCCCAGGGGTGGGGGGGCTCTGCTCCATCCCCATCACCCCCAGTATATAGACCTGTGCCACAATATAGGGGTCTTACAAATTTATAACACTATTTAATTACCATAACTAAAAGTTACATCCAACCCAAGAACCCTTCAGACCTTACCACCCTGGTGCCACTCTGATGCCACCCCCGAACTGCCTTTTGGAGCACATCCAAGAGTCCTGGGTATTCCATCTCTTTTTGACCACAATATGGCTTGTTGTTCTAGTCCTGCTACATGTGTTCCAAACATGATGTTCTAGGTCCTACCTCACCCTTGAGACAGAAATCCAGGAATGTGGCACAGAGGTAGAAACTGTTAGCTGCTACCTCAAATGTGAGAAACTATATAGCTGTATAAAAATATACAAATATATAAAATCCTAAGACATCACCACAGTACAGAAAAACAAATTTCTCTTTGCCTGCCAGTCAACAGTATATCTAACAGATGAAAAAGTTATTCACATCCTGAAATATTGCTCCTGCACCAAAACGGTAGTGAGAAAAACCCAGTGCAAAATATTGTGACCTCTTGAACTCAGTCATCTGAAACTCACCTCTTCTGACTGTCATTGAAATCAAAGACATCCATTCAGACAGCTACAGTCTGAGTCCTGGCACAGGGGTCTCCAGCAGGAGGGAGCATCTCTGCCAGTATGGGCGCACCCCAGCACATAGCCACTGGAGCTGGCTGTGTCCCCTGCCATGGCCACTGGATCAGACATCATAGAATTGCAGAATATGATGAGTTGGAAGGGACCCATACGGATCATCAAGTCCATCTCTTAGCCCTGCACAGTACTATCCCAAAGAGTCACACCACATGCCTGAGATTATTGTCCAAATGCTTCTTGAACTCCGTCAGGCTTGGTGCTGTGACCAATTGCCTGGAGAGTCTGTTCCAGCACCCAAACACCCTCTGGATGAAGAACTTTTTTCTAATATCCAATCTAAACCCCTCCTGACACAACTTCAGACCATTCCCTCAGGTTCTGTCACTGAGATCAGTGCCTGCCCCTCTAGTTCCCCTCATGAAGAAGTTGTAGACTGCAATGAGGTCTCCCCTCGGTCTCATCTTCTCCAGGCTGAGTAGAACAAGTGCCCTCAGCTCCTCCTCATATGGCTTCCCCTCAAAGCCATTCCCATCCTCATTGCTTTCCTTTGGACATTCTGTAATAGCTTAATATCTTTATTATATGGCAGTGCCCAAAACTGCACACAATATTCAAGGTGAGGATGCACCAACACAGAGCAGAATGGGACAATCCCCTCCCTTGATGAGCTGGCGATGCTGATGCCCCTCAGGACAGAGTTGGCCCTCCTGGCTGCCAAGGCACTACATATGGCAGTTGCTGCCTCTGTGCTGGGAGATCAGACAACACAGTACAACCTTCACAAAGCTCCCATTTAAAAAAATGTTTGATGAGGATGACTCAAACACCTGCTGTTTCTCCCTGGGCTTTCCTTCAGTGAGATCAACAAACACAAGTTCAAGAGATACTTTGGAAGAAGGAGAACATCTCATTCTCCACCACAGAGCAAGCAGCCACACTAGTAGCTGCTAGGCAGCTGTTGATCCAAAGGGCAAGCAAACAAACACAGCAGCCAAGTTGGCTGCATGGCAAATACTCATTGCCTGCAAAACAACCACTTTTTAAAATGTATTTACTTCAGAACTGGGGAGAGAGAAGAGAGAAAGACACATACACAGAAACAAATAATACAAACCCCAAACATTAAATATATTTTCATAAGAATCATGAGATAAACAAAACAAAATAGAATGTTTAAAATGCTGAATACAGCAAGATTTTGTCCCTAAACTCAGAATGGGAAGAGGACAACTTTGTTTCTGAATTCATTTGTCACTTATCATCATTTTACAAGAAAAGATGATATATGTATGGCTAGGCTACACAAATGAAGATTTGGGAAGGGCTTGACCCATGTGGGTGTGCCCTTTGAGCCTGTGCAGTGGATTTTTTAGGTGAGGCACAGAATGAGTGAAACTGGCCCCACCCTTTAACTCCTAAGGTTCATCTGCCATGGCCAAGCAAGCTTGGGCGGTGACAGTCAAGTTCTCGGGACTAGAACTACAGCACCAAGTATTCCCAGGAGGTCTCCCATCCAATTACTAACCAGGGCTGACCCTGCTTAGCTTCCAAGGTCTGATGGGATCAGATGTAAGGGAGGCATTTAACTGCCTAGCAAAAAAAGGTGATAGGAATACGCTAATGGCCCTTATTGCTATTGGCATATCACAGTGAGGCTACATAAGTTTGGACATCTGGCTTATCCTCCTTATCATGCACCTGATATACTTAAAATTTTTTATTATTTTGCTAGAGCAAAAATACTAGGGTAAAAGGAATTTAACAACAAAAACTTCCTGCATTTTTATACTTCATTCACACTTCTAACAATCACATTGTGCAAGTACCTGAATTTTATCTCAATCACATTGGAGATTATGTGACCATTTTATGTACAAGCACATTTTCCCATCTCATTTTTTCCGTTCTGCCTCCCTGAAGATAATATGCCTTTGCATTAATGGCATAATCCTTCCTTTGGTATTTCATATAAAAGTTCTGGTTCTCTTGCTTAAACAAGTCTGAAGTTTAAGTCAAGAATTCTACCAGTGCTGGCTCTGGCACTGTCATTTGACTGTGAGCTCACGTCTTGGACTCAGAACCCTTCCACTTTCAGAAAATCTGCTGCTCTTTACTACAAAGAAATAATTTTCTCTAACTAATCTTTATAGAAATCACAGAAACATTAAAAGCACTCAATGCCATTGTGAGAGACCAGATTCATATCTCACAGGATTATTTAAATATTGTGTCGTATCAAGATCTGTGTATGTGGAGGGAGCTCTGATTGACTGCACCACCCCTCAGCCTGGTCTGGAGGGCACTGAGTGGTCTCTGAGCCAGATGTCCCACCTGGGAGGGGTGGCCACAGTGGCCAGAGCATATGAATAGAAGGGCACAGAGTCTTCTCTTTCTTTTCTCTAGTGGACACCATGTGAAGGATTCTTAGCAGTCACTATTGTTCTCTTGTTCTAATCTCACTCTCAGCTCCTTCTCTCTCTCATTACTTCCATTTTCTTCTCTCAGTCTCTTTCCTTTACGCTTTTCTTTATTTTGTCCTTAATCTCTTTTGGGTAACTTGAAACCAATGGGTTGTATTTTACTAAGTGTTGTGAGAGTTGTTATGTGCTGGGTTCTTTAGTGAAATGCTTCTGCCTTAGTTGTATGTTACTCCTGTGAAACTTTTGCCAAAATACCTATATTCTCACTAAATTAAAGGAAATCTCTTAGGAAAACTCGTCTGCATTTTCTCTTTACACAGCCTCAGGGTATTAAAGAACTAAAAGGCTTTGCAAAAGTTTGGTGAGCAAACTGTTGGGAGTCTTAAATAGAAGTGAAATGCCTGGTCAGAGTGTGACTTAAACCAGGGGCTTTATAGCCACTAGCCTAAGAAATGCATGGAGCTCTCTAATGACCAGTGTGAACTCTTCTGAGCAGTGAAGATATGGAATTGTCAGAACACATCAACCTGGCTGTAATATCTGTCAAGTTGTACTTATTCTCACTATAGAAAGTGTTAAGACTATTGAAAGTAAAAGTTTTCCACAAAAGGGGGACTGAACACTGTAAAAGAGGCAGTGAAACTAAGACTTAAAAGATCAACAAACTGAGTGAGCAAAAAACAAGAGAGGGTTTGCAGCAATCAAGTCAAGGTCAAAATGCCTTTTTCAGCTCCCTCACTCATGGCTTTCACAAGTTGTCTGGGACTCTTACTCTCCCTCAACCAACTATGTCAGTGCTCTGCAAGACTGAACAGTCACGCAAGGTAGTACAGACATTCAACAGTCAATCAAAAATTTCTCATGAAGCCGTAAGGAAGAAATCTTCTGAATTCAAAAAATTAGCATTTCCAAGGGAAAACCTAATAATACCTTAATAAAAATGATTCAACTGCACAGAAGTAGTGGGAAAAGGAGTGAACTGCAGGAAGCAATGAAAATTACCAGTTTTCATTCATTCAACACAGCGAAGGTGACTAAATTACAGTATAGATTGGCAAGATAGGAAAAATTCTTCCTCAGTTAATATGGATTTTTGATATAGTCTTACAGATACATACACACACCACACAGTTTTTTTCCTTTTCTCTTACTCTGTGTACACATATTTTTCAGAGATAAACCTGGAGAAGGTTTCTTATTAAAAAAAAAAAGTTTCCAGCCACTGTAAACTACTATGAAGAAGTCACCTTAAATAAAAGATGGTTTCATGGCTCATGAAAATTTTCCTTTCAAGTTCTTTTAACCCTAAGGCATGTATTTTCACATTTTATCCTCTTGAATTTTTTATTGCTCACCTATCACCCATGAATGTGAAAACATGGAAACAGGCTCTCCTGTATAGGTCTCATGACCATAAAAATTTCCTTGTGGTTTGGGAGAGTCAAAGTTGTGGTCTTTCCTTCCAAAATACTTTCTGTATATTTATCCATTAGTTATGAACTGTAAAATGTTTTAAATTCTTTGAAAGAGAAAATGGAATCTGATAGTGCACTAATCCAACCACTAAATCTTCTTTATAGAGTGCCTCCCATCCAAAAAAAAAAAAAAAAAGCAAACAAGGGCAGGAGTGGACATTCTCATAAACAAGTCTTTATCATCAGTGAGGTAAGTTAAAGATAAGAAAGAAGGATAGTACACATGATATGTCACATAGGGAGGTATCTCATTAATGTGTAAAAATATCAAGGAGAGAGAGCAGTGTCCAGTAACACGATGAGGCAATGGGCACAGTATGAAATATAAAAGTTTCCTTCAGAACATCAGGAAACACTTTTTTTTTTTCTACTCTGAGGGTGAATGAGCACTGGCACATGTTGCTCAGAGAGGCTGTAGTCTCCATCTGTGCAGATACTCAAAAACATAAGGAAATGATTCTGGGCAACTTGCTCAGGGTGTCCCTGCTTGAGCAGGGAGTTGGAATTAGATGATTTCTAGAGGTCACTTCCAACCTTAGCCATTCTGTGATTCTATTATCAATCACAACAATCATTCATGCATGCATGTCATAGTATCCGAGGAACTGGCTTATAGGTGAAAGCATGGAAGAAAGGCAATATTGAAGGAAGACTTTTCTCTGAAATGGCACTGACAATGCACAAACATGATATTTTTAACCACTAATAGAGTGCAGCTGCCTCACGTGACTTGGACAGTTAGGTAGAGCATTTGCTGAGAGCATGCATCAAACATTTTAAATAGTTAAATCAAACACTACATACATCCAGCTCTTAATTTTCAGTAAGTTTCCTAAATCATTGCTCCTTACCCTGTTTATAATCCCTCAAAAGTCAGTGAGTGGTGAGTACTTAATTCACACAACAGCATTGTACATAGAAACACTAACTCATGATTAGTGGGTCAGTTAAACCTATAAAGTGGGCTTATGTGTTTCATTCAAAGACCCTTTGCAATGCCAAGTGTTTATTAGCAAATGACAACTCTAGCAATACTTGGTGTCCTGCATTAAATTGTGAGAGAATATTTAATGTCAATTTTTGCTGTGAAAATGCCAAGGAGACAGGTTAAAAAAGGATTAAAAATACACAAAATAATTTCCAAATATTTTAAGAGAAAAGCTCAGGGAAAGTTAATAAAGGAGGTAGGTTAACTTTTATTACCAATTTTTATGTTTTGGCAAATACAGGTGACAGGGGAAGTAGAGGGACAAGGACTAATCTCTTCTCTCTGGCGGCCAGTCACATGTCAGAGGAGGTTTAGGCTGGACATTAGAAAAAGGTTCTTCACTCAGAGGGCAATTGAGCATGGGATCAGGCTCCCCAGGGAAGTGGTCACAGCACCAAGCCTGACAAGAGTTCTAAAAGAATTTGGATTGTACTCTTGGGCACATAGTGTGATTTTCGAGGATGTCTTGTGCAGGGCTTAGAGTTGGATTTGATCTCTGTGTACCCCTTCAAAGTCCGAATATTCCATGATTCTGTGAATATCCTGTGATTCTGTGCATATCATGAGAAAAAGTAATAATGCTCTGAAACAACATTGGCTAGAAGCGCTTTCCCTCTTCACTTTTACTTCCACTTTTTACAGTTTTTTAAGCCCTTGCATATGTGGTTGATATATCCCATACGACACCCTGCTCTCAACTCTAGTCTCATCTCACTGAGTAGAGACAGAAACATAAAATTTATCCTGTAAGAGACTGCTTCTTAGTTTATAAAACCAGTAAATGAGCATAATCTAGGCACCACTACTATCTTCATAACAGATTTCACAGTTTCCATTAAACCAAGGTTTATGTCATTGCAGCCTTTTAACAATGAACAGGGGTGTTGTGCAACTTAGAAACTGTCTATATCTACTCTAACCTATGATTTCAGGTAGTTCCACTAGACAGTGCTAATGGTGTCTTGTCCAGTCTTGGCGACAGACTTTGATAAGAATTCAATTAGTTCCTCCCAAAATTTGTTCTTTTCGCTCCTCTGGGATTCAGAAGTGGGTGGGGGTTGGAGGAGAAATAGAAATGTAAATTAGAAGAAAACCCAGAATCTAATGAAATACTCACATTTTCTTTTTTATTTTTTCTAAAGTTTTTTTACAAGGAAAATATGGGAATGTGTACATTGCATACAGACAATAAGATAGTGAATAAAATACATTTCTAAAGGTATTATTGCCTGTATTAGAAAATTTTTTTCTATTTGGAATTTAGAAACTTGAATTTCAAAACCAGGATAGGATTTTGGAGTAAAGTCACTGTCTCCTGTCAAAACAACCTCTTCCCCTCAAAAACCCCCTCTGTATTAACATGTAATCAGGTAGTCAAAGGTATTGATACAGCTTCAGGTGTGTCTTAGATGTTAAACTTCACTGAAGAAATAATTCCCCTTTGGTTTCTCTCTTGGTTGCCTGAGATGCTAATTCTCAGCTAATTCTCACACTTGACTAGCTTTGCTACCTTAGCATAATATCTGCTGTGGACTTTTTCTGCACTTCACACATACACTGCAGGGAACAGAGCAGTCAAAAAAGATTAAAAAAGAAATAAATAAAAAAGATATAAAATGCCACAGACATTTTCAACATAATAGCTACTGTTTTCTTTAGATTTCAGACATAATTTCCCAAATTTTATTTTAAGAATTATTCATAAAGAATATAGTTAAGAAGCCAAAGAAACAGATTATTTTTTTCCTATTCCCTTGAGGCAATTTCACAAGTGCTTGCAAGGTCAGCCACTACACATGAAAGACAATAAGTCATGTCTTTAATTGTGATTCATCGCATTGGATCATCAGGCAACACACTTTAAACACTCATGTTCCAAGTATATATTTTTATATATATGTAGAATAACTTGATAGATAGATAGATAGATAGATAGATAGATAGATAGATAGATAGATAGATGATAGATAGATAGATATTACATAGTATAATGTACT
>JAWWLZ010000481.1:0-19279 GCA_035041345.1 Poliocrania exsul | reverse complement strand
CTACCACCTAGCAGCTGTACTCCAAATTTATGCATTTGGAGACTGCAATGTCAGTATGGAAACAGCCACTAAACTGTCAGACCTGATCAACAGGTTTTTTTCACTTGAGCCATCCAGAAACACATTATCACACTCAATTGTAATTGATGAGTGGGGAGAGGTTATTTGTTTTCTGGAACTAAAAAGTAGAGTGCATTTCTGGTGAAGAATTACAGAGTTGTTGGCATATTTTGGCTTAAGGACAGTTTTTCAACCCTGTTGTTAACCTCCCTTCAGCAATTCTTTTCATCAAACAAAGTCAATGAAGACCTGCGGCTTGTTTTCCCTTGCAGCCACAACATCTGGCAGAGATATGGCATACTTGTTCCTGTTTAGTATATCCCTAATAGCTATGCCCAGGGATCTTCTCAACTTTATTATCATTAATGTTTTCATTAGTGGAAGCTCAGGAAGCAACGAGGATGCAACTCTGCTGTATAAACAAATTCATCCTTACCACTTGAAAATTTCTTTACTTTTGTTTCCTTAATGTTTGTCTCTTTAATTTCTTTTGGCTTTGCATTATAAATCTGATCTGAAAATACTGATATGGATTGCAAGCAGTTTTTCTTTCAGCTGCTTGAGACATTTCTTCTCTAATTCTTGTAAAAGTCTCTAAACTGTTCTAAACAGACACACACACACACACACACACACACACACACACACACACACACACACACACATTAACTTTAAACACACATCTCCTAGAAAGACCTAGAAATAGTATTTTAAAAGGATGACATTTCCTATTACTTTTTTGGTACTAAATAAAATGAACAGGCAACCATTCTGTGGACCAAGGCCATCTGCTACAGTGTAAATATTATCAATTCTAGTAAATTCTTTTATTCTCCCTCCTGTACTGGGAGTTATTCTGAATCCATGCTACCTTATGAGTTAGGCATTATGTAATGCTAAGAAGTTTTTTAGTTGGCAGGGGTCAAAACTTTGCCATGGATGGTAGTGACTTGAAGAGCATAGATGATTAGCCCCATATCCTGGCTTTAAGTATTTTACTTGCATAAATCATACTTTATATCATGGGATATACTATCCATACATATATTGGTAAAGGAAGGAAGCAAGGAAGGGTGAACTTAATCTCTATGAATATAATATAAACACAGTTACAGGTATCAGTTACAGTGAAAACCACAGTTCTAAGCAGCAGCCACTGTGAGACTCCTGCTAGCAGGTAAAATTAAAATATCTATGATTATATTTGTTCTTCATTAAGAAAATTGTTATGCCCTTGGTATTGAAAAATGAGCAGAGATGGCTGAAAAATACAGCAAAGCCATTAACTTTCAATTGGGATGTCCTGGCTTAGCAAGCTAACCTGGTAAAAAAATACAGGCAGGTCTTGTCCTTAATGACTACCTTAAATATTTACTCTGCGGTATGCTGGAATGGAAATAGAGTTGGCTTGAAGCACACAGTTCTATAAGTATGTCTTAGCATTAATATATTTTAATAAAAAGACATTTATTTACAGCAGATATTTAATCAGCGGAAGTAATTAAAGATCTCTTCCAAGGCTTGCCCATGCAAGTCATCAAAACAATAAATCAAATTAAACTGTGGATTATGTGTGTTCTTATATCTTTTTCATAGGAAGGGTAAAGCATTATTAATACTAGCATTTTGAAATACTGTTAAATAAAATAGTTGTTTAAAGTTATCTTAGAAAAATAGTTATATTTCATTTCTCTCAGGAAAAATATAGATAGAAGTAGAGTTCATACTTCCAATAAAAGTATGTCTCCTTTCTTTATTTTTGCTTTATTGTTTTTTGATTATTTTTTTTAATTTTAGAAGATAGAGACTATTGAAACCTCCTGAAATTCTGGAGACCAGATGAGAGATTAAAAAATATGTGTATGTATGGGCACACAGGCTAGGTTTTATCTGATTAAATATAGAGATCTACTTTCCATCAAGTGACTTTTCCGTTCCTGCATAATTAAAGAAAAATGGAGACTCTCTGGGAAATATTTAATTTCTTCAAGCAAATAATTCTAAATTAACTCTAAATCTCTGGAATTTAGTCACCCTCAGGCTAGAAGATGAATCCTTTATTAATAAATGTGACTAATGATGCCCTAGGTGGACTAATGTGTGCACAATTGGTTTGATTAATTCTACCCTTGTTATCTTTAAATTTAAATCTTTACATTTAAATCTAAAATCTTTAAATATAAACCCCCCTGCATTTCATGGTCTGTTTTCTGAGTTGTTTTTATGGAACCAGGTAAAGTGCCTCATTCAGTATTATGGGAACACCTAAATTAGGGTGTAACCTGCTGGGAAGCACCTGGTATGATTAGATGGCTATAAAAATTGCTATGGTGAAAAATTAGGAAAGCAACACTGTTAAGAGAAACAAAGACTGATGGCTGAACATGTTAACAGTTTTAAAATGTGTGTAACATTATGGTAAACAGGCAGGAAAGAAAATTCTCTGCTCCTACGTTCATGTGATTTAAAAAAATAGGATTAAATAATAGAATTAAACTAAAGGAGTAGTTTAGAAATTAGAGTATAATTCTGCAGTGGTATGGATAATTTAGCACTGCTTTTGGGGGTAAACCAAATTCTAACATGAGTATTCTTTTTTATTAAGTGATGAGGTTGATCATACAGTGCAACAGCAAAATGGTCTTTAAGATACCTGTCCTAGATAATTTTTCCAGGATTCTGCTGTAGTTCTCTATGAAGAAGCTCTATGAAACTGTTCATCCCTTGTCCTCCTGTGCAACATTTCAGTATTGCCTCAGAATTCAAATGTAGCTCATTTTATTCTTATTTTTAGGTTAGCTTTGAATTTTCCACTCACAAAACTGATTGGTAGACTGAATAATTTAAAGGTACAATAATATCAAGGATGAATTTTAATTGCTCTACAGCAAAAGTTCCCTTTGGAGATCTGACATAGTTTATGTCCTCTAATACTGCAGTCATAAATATTTCCAGAATACTTTATTTAAGAATGTGCTATTTGATTTATTTTTTATGTTTACTCTTCTGCACTTTCTTCATCTTTTTAATCCGCTGTTCTATATTTATTGGTTTTACCTGGGAAATTGTGAATTTTTCCCTCCGTGGCTGGTGAATCTAAATCAAAACAAAGATCAATTCAGTATAAAACATTTCTTGTAAAATTTCCTATTATTACAATCTTTGACACATAACTCTATAAACCGATCAGGAGACTTCAGATACAGAAGAACATTACATTACAGAAGTATGCCTGTCTAAAAGAAAAGAAAGCCATAAATTAATCCTGGAAGTTAAAACCCACAAAGTTAACAAGCTCTTTGGGTGTAGTTCTTGCAACAGTTAAATGAATAAAACTTCTGGTTTTGGCCTTACGGAGTAAGAGCATAATTTACCATATATGTACTCTATGCTTGAACTTACCAGCTAAATTCATCATTATATATCTGTGCAGCACTTATTTGAAGATAACAGAATCATATTCCCCCCTCAGACAAGTAATGTGGTTGACATGGCCAGTTTTCAGTTCTATTTCGTTAGCTCTCCATTCACTAACTCTTGCCACTTTGCTTACATGTTTTTTACTAACCTCTTAGCCAATATCCAAGACTCTGTTAGAATGAATTTCTCCCTCCATACCAAACATATGAAGTTTTCTTTCCCACTAAATCAATTCGTTCTTAGGCCTGTAAGACAAAAACAGTATAAGGAAGAAGTCAAGTATATAAACTAACAAAAGTCTGTAATGGTAAAAATCTCTTTTTAAAGTGTGGGAAAATTGAAAAACAGGGATGAATCCAGACGAGGAACATGCATTAAATCTTCAGCTTATTTTAGCAATTAAGAAGCTGTGACCACTATGGAATTTTTTACCTTGGCAGTGCTGTCAGGCGGACACTGGTTGAGTGCTCAGATTAGCGGCTTCTGCTATTTGGTTTACTGACTTTTATGCCTAGAATAAGTTAGTTTTCCAGAATGTAAAAGTTCAGATCCAGAAGCAGGATCCATTTTATCCAAGGACAAATAAAAAAAAAAACCCAAACAAAATAATCAGTTTTAAAGGGACAAATTAAAAAAAGCCCAAACCCAAATTATCAGATTTAAAGCCTTCTAAGTAAGAAGCTATGCCTTATACAGAAGTTACAGATTTGCCTCAGAATTTACCAAATGGAGCCCCTCACCCCGTATTTTCTATGGAAGCAGAACGTATTATGAACAAAGGTACTTCTGCTTTAAGAGCTTGTGACTCATAATCTTGTTTCCGTACCTGCTTTTAAGAAGGACAAAGCAATACTAGCTAGCAATGTTTAAAGTATTTGGAATATTTAGCCCTGAGAAAATTGCATGAAAATGCTAATTTACTTTACTGAAGTAAGTAAAGAGGCTTTTTTTTCACCTCTCAGGACTTTTGATGTAAGTGGTGGAGGAACCAAAGGGCAAAAATGTTTTGCTGGGCCTCACACTAACAAACCAGGAGGGACTGGCTGAAGACAAAAAGGTTGGGGGCAGCTGTGGCTGCAATCACCATAAGGTGGTAGAACTCAGAATCCTGTATGGGGGAAGGAAAAAAATAAGCAGAACTAGGACCCTAAACTGACACAGTGCTAATTTTGGTCTCTTCAAACACCTACTTAGAGGAATCCTGTGGGATAAGGCTCAAGAAGAGAAGTGACTCCAAGAGACCAGACCAATATTTGAGCACCACTTCCTCCAGGCTCAAGAGCAATGTATCTTCATGATGAAGAAATCAAGCAAAGGGGGCAGAAGACCTGCATGGATGAGCAGACAGTTCCTAGTAAATCTTGAATACAAGAAAGATATTTATGGGGTGTGGAAAGAGTCACAGGCCACATGGGAGGACTATAGGAATGTTATCAGTGTATGCCAAGGCCCACTGGGGATTTAGTCTGGCAAAGGATATCAAGAAGGACTTCTACAAGTACATCAGCAGCAAAGGGAAGATTAGGGAAAATGTGCTGAATCTGATGGGTGCCCTTCTAATGGAAGACACAAGGAAGGCAAAATTACTGAATACTTTCTTTGCACCAGTCTTCACTGCTGCTGCTGACCTTCAGGAGTCCCAGACCTCAGAGGTAAGAGAAGGCCAGAGAAAAGACCACTTCTTCTTGGTCATAAAGAGTTGGGTTAGAGATTGGCTAGACAGAATTAACACCCATAAATTCATGGGCCCTGATAGGATGCACCCACTGCTGCTGAGGAAGCCAGCAGATGTTGTTGTTCTGCTGCTCTCCATGATCTTTGAAAAATCATGGAGAATGAGGCAGGTGTCCAGTTACTTGAGGAAAGCCAATGTTTCTCCCATCTTCAAAAACTGAAGGAAGGAGGACCTGGGAAACTGGCCAGCTGGCCTCACTTCCCTGACAAGGTGGTGGAACAAGATTGTTCTGGAGGTCATCACCAAGCATGTAGAAAGAGATCATCAGGAGCAGTCAACATGAATTCACCCATGGTGAATGCTTAACCAATATTATAGCCTTCTATGATGGCATAGCAGGATGGGTCAGAGAGGGGAGAGTAGTGGATGTTGTCTGCCCTTACTTCAGCAAGGCTTTTCACACTGTCTCCCATAACACCCTCATAGATAAACTCAGGAAATGTGGGTTAGATGAATGGACAGTGAGGTGGATCAAGAATGATGTGAATGAATGGCAGAGCCCAGAGGATCATGGTCAGCGGAGTAGCCTCCAGTTAGAGGTCTGTAGTCAGTGATGTTCCCCAGATCTTATTCAACTTGTTTATCAATGACCTGGACAAAGGGATAGAATGAACCCTCAGCAAGATTGCTGATGATGTGAAACTGGGGGTAGTGGCTGATACACCTGATGGCTGTGCTGTCATTCAGTGGGACCTTAATAGGCTGGAGAATTGTGCAGGGAGAAACCTAATGAGGTTAATCAAGGCCAAGTGTAGGGCCCTGCACCTCGAAAGAATAACCCCAAGTACAAGTGCAGGTTGAGGTCTGACCTACTAGAGAGCAGCTCTGCTGAGAAGGACCTGAGAGTCTTGGTGGGTGACAAGTTGACCATGAGCTGGCAGTGTGCCCTTGCTGCCAGGAGGGTCAATGTTATCCTGGGGTGCATCGGGAAGAGTGTGGCCAGCAGGTGGAGGGAGGTGATCCTGCCCCTCTTCTTGGCACCAGTGAGGCAACATCTGGAATACTGTGTCCAGTTCTAGGCTCCTCAGTACAAGAAAGATAAGGAGGGTCCAATGGAGAGACACAAAGGTGATGAAGGATCTGGAGCATCTCTGTTGTGAGGAGAGACTGAAGGAGCTGGGCTTATTTAGTCTAGAGGAGAGAGGACTGAAAGGGGATCTCAACAATACATACAAGTATCTTATAGGCAGGTGCCAAGAGGTTGGTGCCAGAGTCTTTTCAGTGGTGCCCAGCAACAGGATGAGGAACAATGGCCAGAAACTAAACCACAAGAAGGTCCACTTCAACATGAGGCAGAACCTTGAGGTTTGCAGAGCACCTGAACAGGCTGCTCAGGGAGGTAATGGAATATCCCTCTCTGGAGACGTTCAAAACCCAGACAGACATGTTCTGTGTCATCTGCTTTAGGTGACCCTGCCCTGGCAAGCGGTTGGACTGGATGGTCTCCAGAGGTCCCTTCCAACCATAAGAATTTTGTGATTCTGTTAAACTGTATTGAAGCAAAATATCTCATATATATCATCACCTGAAAATACCCTTTCATAGCAATTCTTTTATAAATATTAGGTAGTGCCATCTGGCTTAACCCTTGGGTCAAAATAGATCAGAATACAAATAAGGAGCAAAATTGTGTGCATATCCACCCAAATTAAAATGCAACATGAAACAATAGGTAAAAACTATCTGACTTATCAATTCATTTAATTCAGAGGTAAACCCCAAACAGTACTACTTCCAAGTCAAGAGTATTCACTGCTGTTGAAACTTGGTAGAACTTGTTAAAACTCTCCAGTTTGTGTGACCTATTCTATAACCTTATCCTGGCTTAGTGCTTGGCCATTTGCCTGTCAGTTCATCTTTGTCAAAAATGATTGTCCTCATTGGAGGTAACTACATTTCAAAGCCAAGCCTTGCAGTGAAGTTGGACTTGGTTGGAATGGATTCAGCCAAGTTTTGGATAAACATGCAGACTGAGTCCTTGATGTGGTTGAAAAATATGTGCATCGTGATGCATACTGCATCTGTTCATAGTCCTACTTATATTCCTTACAAATCATTTCCCATTTAGTATGATTTTTCCGTAAGTGTTTCTAGATATTCTCTTGCAGCTATGCTGGGAATAAATTTATGGTATACTATAAGAGATCTTCTTTGTATTTCTCAGAATTTGCAAACAAAATTTAGTACAGCATCCTTTTGAGCTGATTGTTTTATCTAGATCTGCCTGCTCTTTGGTTTTCTCTCCTCTAGTCCACCATATCATAGATTCAGAAGTTCTGAAAATGTTTTTGAACTTTGACTGCTCAGTTTTCAGATTGCATTGGTCCTGAGTCTGTAAAATTGGATGGATAACAAATGTAAAAGCGATAGATAATTTAGAAGCAGATCTTCCATTTCAAACTCAGGCAGAGCTATTGGTTTTGTACTTACTAATAATTCAGGACAGCCAGAATCAAAGGGAAACAAGCAAGGACATCAACCTACCTTTTAAATGGAGCTCACTTTTCTGCACTGCACTTATAGAAGAGAACTTCTGCTAAAAAAAAAACAAAACAAAACACATCAGTGGGAGAATTCAAATTGAAAAGAAGATACCTTGTGTTAACAACCTTCTCATTTCTGGATAACTGTACAACATTACAGTACTCAGTACACAAATCACTAGTGCCATTTCCAAACCTTCAGATGAGAAAGTTGTCTACATGGTGAAGCTTTCCTGTCACTGTGCATTATTTTTTCTATGTTAATGCTCACTCATGTAAAATTTAGACTTGTTTGGATTGACAGCCATTAATAAAACAACAGTGTACAGCTTTGTGGCTATATCTATCACCCTAAAATATTTACCTCAGGACATAAAACTGTCCTTGGAACATTTCCTGACAGAGAATTCGTGCATTACTTTCTATTTGATAAGGGAGGGCAACATCACATTAAATTTGAAAAGTTAAAAGCTCATTTGCTTTCTGTATTAAAGATTCTGATATTAAAAGCAGAAGGAATCTATGCTAAAGGGCATAACTGATCCCTCAGTTTCACTGACAGGATCATGAAACTTCCACAATCTCGAAGTCTTAAGGGGAGTCAGTTATAGATGAGTTTTCCTTTCCTCTGGTAGCTCTATAGAGTTGGGTGAATTATCCATCCATACTGCACCAGATTCATTGCTCATGCTGTAATTTCCACTGATTGTCTGGAGACCCAGGACAGGGAAGCACAGTGGAGACTGAGGCTGAAGTCAGCAGTTAACAGCAGTTCCATTCTTTGAATAGACAATATTTCTGAGGTGCCCTAGATTACCACAGTTGTAACCCTGAGTCAGTTACAAAGTCTGGCCAGAATTGGAAGTGGTGTGACTACCTCAGTTTTGTTCTTTAGCTGTGCTTTAACAAATTAAAACCCAGTCAATTGGAGGCAAGCTCAAGGAATAGATATAAACAATATAAAATTGTGTACGGCTCCTGTCATCTCCCTGACTCTATCCTGCTTGTAAATACTCCAACCAGTTGCCCAGTTTCCCTATGACTTCCTCAGTAATATAACCCCAAAGATTGATCTGTTGCCACACCTGGCAGAGCAAATGAAGGCATGGAAATTTTAGGCAGTAGGATAATAATAAAATGAACACCTCTGCATGCTGTGTGTAGGTATCCACCAAGTGACACTTCTGTCTTAAAATTTATTTAAAGCACTTTATTAAATCTCCATTTGCTCACTTGCCTAGAAGCAGCAAGTCTGGAGAATTTCAAGCAGGACTTTTTAAGTGAACAAAAGTTTTAGAGCCTGAGGATATATCAAGTCAAAGTCCTACAGAATTCAGAGACCTACTTGAGGAATTTACAGCTACCTTATCAGGAAAGACACATGCATCTGGGAATAGATTTTTTTTTTTGAAAGAGTTCTGCATTTCCTTGTAGCTTGATTTCTTTTTCTCTGGGATGTTGAATTTCACTTTAGAGTTTGTAGTGTTGAATTTTGACATTTTTATCTATTCTTTTGCTGTTGGGTAATTCAGGAGAATACTTACAGAAAAGTATTTTTGTCTGCTTTTAGCAGGATTTGCTGTTTATAATTAAATAGATTTTGTGTTGACAATTAAGTTGATGCCATGATATGACTGATACCTTCAATACCTAAATTATTATGCTATGCTGATTTTTATAGTAAACTCCTCACTATGGTTTATCTACAGGGAAAAAAATATAAAACTGAGTCTCATAGAAATAACAGGAACAGCTTTTCAAGGCTGATAGTGATACTCTATGCTTTCAGGATAAGTAACTTTAGTTGTTTCAAAGTAAATTATGTATCTTTAATTAGGTATTGCTTTGTATATGCCATTGGAATCACTGGACCAAAACAATTAGAGATGTTTATCAGATTCTATCTGGGAATAGCACCTAATGGCTATATGTGAATTTTTAAGTTATATTAAGCTTGTCTCTATATAGCCAAAATGCTTGGACAAAATATCAGAAAAATGGCATAATTTTTTGTTTATAACTTATTTTTCATTTAAGAAGTTTTATTAGTTTCTTATAACAGATACAGTGATTTGCCTTTAGATTTAATTACTACTTTCCCAAGATAACCATAGTAAAATATTTATCATTTAAATAAACACTGTAACATTTTTATGATGCAGAATTATTCTTTAATATCCTCATAAACCTCAACTCTTCCCAACTAACAGATGAAGAAAATGCGATATAAACACAGTCTATTATGGTTTATATCCTTTTAAAAAGCCTTACAGCTTCAAAAAGTATTTTATTAGTCTTTGGGGACTGATTAAATTTATACAAAATTTTTTATCCTCAATACTGTTTAACACCCTCTTGCAGCACTTCGGATTTCTCTGTTTGTGTTTTGAGGAGAAATGGCTAGTGTTTGGCTCATTATTTTTAGCATCTCATTGAGAAGAAAATGCCTCATCAACAATCGCTTTGGTTGAGGTTTCCAGATTTGAGATACACTTGAGCACACTTGTGAAGCTGACAGAAACCAGATCCTGGGAATGAAAAGTCCTGGAGCAAGAAGTCTTTCTCCTTTTTCAACAGCAAGAAGCTGAGAGTGTGGATGACAGAGAAGAACGGGAAATAGAAATGTGTTACGACAAAACACAGACAGCTTAGTACTCTGGAAGCAAGGCTGTATTTTAGTTATGTGAAAATGTGACCTCTTCATTTCAGAGACAAGAAACTACCCCTCACTGATAGTCAAGTGCTGCTCATTCCTAAGAACAAAGTCACAGTGACTTATTTTGTGGTAAGGTGGAGACTTTACAAAAAGATTGTAAGCAAAGAAGTGTTGATGAAGAGTTTCTTACATAATCTCACTGACTCTGGTGATTTCTTCAGAAATCTCCATAAATAAAATACAGGTGAAATTTACAGTCTTTACTGTCGTGTATCTCAGGATTCACTAACTGAATCCTACCCTTGAAAAAGTCATGCCAGATATTTTGTAGAAGAAATCCACACCTGACACTTTATGCATATTTTGTTATTGAAATTCCTTTCTGTCCAATTACATTGGTCAGCAAGTTTAAGAAAAATTAAAAAGAACAGGTATTTCTTCTGCATTGAAACCTCACTGCTTGAAAGATAAAGCTGTATTACCTATTACTCACATTTTGCCTTCCTTTTTTTTTCTGAGACTACTTTGGCATGTCACTGCAATATGTATATCTATGTAAGCTTGAGACTATCGGTCCTTTCAAAGAGGAAAACCAAGACAGTCAATGAGAAATTCCCTTCCAGGGAATAACTCATGCTTCCCCACAGGTGCCTGACAGTGAGCAAAGATCAATGTACTCATTCAAAAAACCATAACCCTTTTGCTGACAGAAAAATTGTGGTTGGCCTGCCAGTCTATTGCTTTTTACTCTTTGAACAGAGGTCAGATTTCACTGGTAGTGCTACAGAGCAGCACTGTGACTGTAACACATGGGACACTACTGAACTCACTGCACCAGCTGTGCCAGGGCTAATTAAATGTGTCTGGGAGTACACTTGGGCATGGGCTGTGACTCATGAGGAGCACTCATTGATGTTTATTAGCCCTCATTCTTGAGAGCAGGCTGGCTGCATGGAAATGACCCACGTCTGCTTTGGGTCCTCAGTCATGCCTGGCAATAGTTCATGTGACACAGAGCAGAGTTGCACCTGCCAACATCCTCATGGCAGTAGAGGGAACAGCCACAGGCATTATTTCATTTACTAGTATAGGCATATCTGTAAAGACCAGGGTATAATAAAAAGGTTCATAAGCCTACTCTGAATCATGTGCACTTGCTCTGATGGCCAGGTGTTTTCTGGTCTTCTAGTTCTGCTGTTTCTTAGGCCAAAGAGAAGTAAATGAAAAGTTTGCAGTGATCTGAACTTTTGAGATTAAAAGTGAGTAATGCATATGAGGAAAAAAAAAAAGAAAACATATTTTTAAACAAAATATATTTGTTTTTCATTTCTAGTTTATCTACAGAAACATAAAAATCTGTTTGCTAGCTGTGCTTACTAAGCTTTCTGTTCCAGAAATAAATTATTTTGCTGCAGTTTGTCAAAAAGATGTACCTACCTTCATTTGTACTATTACTCTTGGTGAAGTTGTCACTGTTCTAGAAAAATTAAATTAATTGCAAACACTTACCTTCTCTTTACCTCTTACTAAACATATATTTCAGTAATGACATTACTCAAAATTGGCAATTGCTTGAAGAGACTTTCGCCTCTGGAGCAAAAAAGCATCAGAAAGATGTCTTGGGTTGAGCTGGCAAAATGCCAACTGTCCAAGACAGAGGGAAAAGGGAAGAAGGGGGAGAGGGGAAAAAACCTCCAAACCAGGTTTATGCTGAAACTAACTATATGTATTTATACAGGAAAGAGAAAATTAAGAGAAAACTACAATATAACACACACTTACACAAGTTATATATATCTATAACAAGAAATAACCTCCCACTCCCCAATTAATACAAAGTGTATTACTCTAGATCTATAAGTACTGTAAAAGACACCCTGGCAAGAAACAGAAAGAGTAACAACAAAGTATTTCTACTTCCCTGAACCCAAACAAAAGGCAAGTAGCGGCAGCAGCAGGAGCAGCAGGGCCTGGCATAGCAAAGCAACTCTAGCAGGTCCTGTCTGTACTTTAGGCATGGTGGAACTGCCCAAGCCACTCCCACACACTGGGTTTTACCCCTTTTGAGATGATGTAGTATGGTATGGAATACAATATTATTGGCTAGAAGAAGTCAGCTGTTAGCCAGCCCAGCCCAGCTCAAGTCAGCTGACAATCCCAGGACTGGTCTGAATTTTAAAGTCTAAATTTAGGTCTACTTTGCTAACCCCTAACAAAAGAATAAGAAGAAATGGAAGAAGTAAATGAAAAGATTCTGTTTCATTCCAGCTGAGTGTATAATGCAGTGTATAATGTTTTGGCTATTTCAGCTGCATTTTAAATAACATATTAATTAAATTAATATTACCAGAAGTTGCTTAAATAGGATTAAATGGATTTTTAGTCTTTTTTTCCTTGTGTACAGACTAGAATGATCTTCATGGGCAAAACTCATTTTTCAATAATTTTATTTTCTTTTTTTTTTTTAAATTCCAATTTAGACCATGTTTACCCACATAGAATCTTAATGAAGTCACATTGAATAAGTCAAGAGACAAAGCTCCAAAGTTTTACTCAGAAAGCGTTTTAACCAGGCATTTAAATCTTGACTTGTTGTTAATATTTCTTTAGCTCATGTAAAGGATGAGCATTCTGGGGAAATTACATAGCAGGGACACAAATCTCCTTCCTTCCATTCAGTGCAAAATATTATACAGAATATGTATTCTGTATATATAATATATATTGTGTATATATGTATATATAATGGGGTAATAGATCTCTAATAAAATATTATTCAGAAGAAAATTAATTAATTTCTAAATAAACTTTAAAGTTATAAATAAAAAGGAAAGTGGGCAGCACCTTTGTCTGCTATTCCACACCCCAAAAGATTGTGTGCAGATCTTTCGCATTTGTCCTGTTGCCCAGAAATTGGAACCGTAAAATTTCATAGGCATAACTAAAAGTAAACTTTTTATTCACAATACTTTGAAGTACATAAAACACGGCACCACAGCTGTTTTGATTTACTCTTTGAATTATATATTCAAACTTCTATTTTCAAAGTTTAAATATTTTAATCTTTTACATTATTAATGATTTTAGACAGGGGACATCTGTGGTTGAACCCAAATTTCTCATTTAAGTAAACTTCTGCATATATTTGAGAATTCCACACATATTCATTCAGACCAGTTCCTAAAGGTCATGTTATATTTTAGAATACACAATAATTACCAAGAGATCCTACATCCATGGTTCAGAGGAGCCTTTCTTTGAAAGAACAAGAGATCTATTCATGCATAGTAGGCTATGAAAAACGTAGCATAAGAAACCAGAAAAATTGCTCTTACAATTTTTTCATTGTTTACAGCTGGACATTTAAATATAAAAGTTTATTTTGTCTTCTTCTAATTGTATTTTTGGTTGATTTTCCTCCAGCTGTTAATATAAGTCTCAAGCACGAAACTGGTGTATTTAAATAAATATTTACACTTTCTAGTAGTTCATATTTATGTAACTGAGCTAAAGTAAATTTAGAAAATCCCTATATCCTTGATAAAACATGCCAACCACAAAATGTTGTCAGATGAATGAGAATTAATTGTATAGCTACAATGGACAGGACTGAAAAAAAAGTATTTCTGTAGATTTGGATGCTCTGTTGATGTCAGTGGCCTGTGGGTGGGAAAGAGCAGCCTACAGCCAGATGCTAAACATTTCCAGATGTGAGAGCCAGAACTCATCCAGATGTGAGAACTGGACTCAGACTAAGGTGTTCAGTGGGTGAGCACTGCTTAAGGTGTTAGAATCCTGAAATGCCATTTTTCAAAATCAGCCTCTCTCTTATCATAGGTACCTCAGCATTGAATGTGAGTTTGGCCGAGTTCACTGTCTAGGAAGGGCATGACTTCTTAGGTATTAATATGTGTTGAATGGGAATTATGCAGCCTTCCCAACTAACAGGGGCAGTGGAGGAAAAACACAGCTTTAAATATTTGTGTTTGTCAAATCTTTTCATAGAGTAACTTACAATAGAGGATACATTAAAATCAAGAGGTACAAATGAATGTACTGAGTCAGGGATATTAATATTTTTATAGTAAAAAAATGTACAGATGCAGATTCTCTGACTTATGCCTTGATCAGGCAGGACATAACTTCATAACATGTACATCACAAATGAAACACCAGGAATTGTACAACTTGTGATAGCCTTTCTAAGAAAAGTTATAGCTATTGTTTCCAAGGGGTTCATGTACTATTTTAAACAACAGATGAACACAGCTTTTCAAAAGCACTCTGTCCTAACTTCTGTGGTTATTAGTTACAAACACTTGTTTTCAATTGCTCACAGGCCTACTGTGTTCATTTTTTCTGAGAAAGAGGCCAAGATGTTATTTAAGGCCTGTGTTTATAATGACTAATGAGAAATAAAATCTTTTGAGAGGGTAAAGAAGAAACATCATTAATGATAACATTAAAATAATTATGCAATCTTTATTGCTTTTTAAAAATCTCTTGGTTCCACTTTTCTTTCATATAATTTTCTAAATTTGGAAGTGCTTCTTGCTTTTCAGCATTTAAATATTTTCTTCCTGATTTATTAGCTACTTTTAAATCCAGTCTTTTCATACTAATTTCAGTACATAGCTGATGACTTATTCCCCTTTGACTCACATTTTAAGTACAAAATTTTATCTACTCAAGTCAGATGGCAGGTGATGTAGTAATGATCATAGCACATATCATGGATGTTAGGCAAAAAATAAAACTGGCAATATGCAAGAAAGACATTATTAACAAAAAATGAGTAAAAATATGACAAGTGTATTCAGTGGAAATCTGAAAAGACCTATGAATATAACTGAAGCTAGTGGTACTACAGAATGTCAGTGTTTCCTTTTGCTCATTTATCTGTTTGATGTTATAAGAAGAAGATAATCTGTACTGCAAACCCAATGAAAATAAGTTATCAAGATTCTATAGATTTCCTTTCAGAAGTTTGTTTATAGCTAGATAGTTTAATTATTTTTTTTCCAAAATTACAGCCTAAAGCTGTGGATATGGCACATGCAATATTAAATCTGATGATAGATAAAGCTTTTAAATTCAAGGACTTCCACACTGTCCTCATCAATAAACAGGCCACGGTAATCACAGAAACAGAGAAGAAAGACAGGTCAGCACAGTCATTAAGTACAGTGCCTGACTTTTTCTTGTATCATGTTTCTTTAGAAGTTAATTGGTACTATTAGTTGCAGCATGGGATGCAAGATTTCTTCTGTGATGATGAAAGATAATGTGGTCTGGAAAACTTCTGATTTGTTGGCACATCATATGTTACCTAATTATGAGTTAACACTCTATAATCACATATTGTAGTTCAGCTGAAATAATTGTGCAGCTTTGCTAAATTAGCTGTCCCTATATTATTTATTTCCAACAATAAAAATATCTTTTACAAGAAATAACCTAACAAAAAAGGTGAAGTTAAAATGTGGTACATGTTAATCATACTTACTCCTCTGCCCTCTTTGCTACAATAGTAATCAGACACACTTCATTACATTTTCAGTTTGCAAAAAGTCCTTAAGATATAGTGATGACATTACTATTTTCACAATGTCTGCTTTGTCCTATTTCTTAATCATTTATTTTTTCAAAGAGATTGGTACATCATACTAGAATGGGAAGAGGGAAGAGTCAGCATCTTTTACTTCTATAGTCACTAGCTCTATTGATACTGGAACTAGAAAGAATGACATCTTAAATCTGTCAATCCAGTTACTGGCACAGTGAATTTTAGTCAACAGTCTTTTTGTTTCATTGGTGTTACTGCTGTATTATAGAGCTAGAAATACTGATTATGCAATGGAGGTGAGTAGTAGAGTATGCAGCAGAGTGGTTAAGCTCCCTGCCACAGACCAAAACACATGAGTCCATACACTGACTGTGCCCTTTTACTGTCTCTGGCTAAAAGAAAACTGGGAAAGTGGACCAATAACAAAATTTGCTCTTACTATCCCATGAGAGAGTGGCAGTGTTATCCCTATACTTAACTAATGCTATCATGTAGCCTAAACTGAAGAGGAATAGACTTGCGTTTCATGCCAACTATGCATCCAAAAATGCTGTTATGGCTGTGGAGAAAACCTACAGATGGCTCTAAGATGCCAGCACTGAATCTCAGGAATCCTAGACTCAGCAGGTGGATATATGTGTTTTTTGTGGGAAGTGACTGGAGTGCTCTTCACAAGGTCCCTGAGCTATGCCCTGGAGATGAAGAGATGATATGAGGCTAGTACCCTTTTTGCTAGTTACTTAATATTGCGATATTCCTGGTGTTGGAGTGAAAATGGGTCTCTGGCTACGGAGCAAGATACTCTAGTTGACAGTGAATGCAAATGAACCTGGGATTACCTGAAAATGAAAATTCACAAGACAAGGATTTCTAAATGAGACAAAATTTCCACCATAGTAGTGGAGAAGATTCTGTCCCTTTAGTCCCACTTTTCCACTTACTAATCCTGGTGAAATTCTGAAAAGGAGAAAGGCATGTGAGAAACATCAGTATCACCCACTGTGATATTCTCCAAAGGCACTAAGGTTAGACTACCAGGTTTGTAGTTTCCTGGGTCTTTCCCCATGCCCTCCTTATAACTGGAATCCCGTGGGGTGGCTTCCAGTCAGTAGGGACATCCCTAGATTCCCAAGTACTTTGGTAGACAATTAGAGGACTCCTACCATAAGATCTTCTAGCTCAGCATCTCATGGGTCAGAATATATTCCTAAGTGTAGCCAAAGCGTTTTAGAAAAAGAAAGCTATTTACTAAGAACTGTTTGGAGCTCTCTCTCTCTGTTTTTTGTTTGTTTGTTTGTTTTTGTTGTTGTTTGTTTTTGTTATTTCTTGTTTGTTTTTTTAAATTATTATTTTATTTTTATTTTCATGTTGCATGCCATTACTCTAGGGCTTGTTTGTTATACTTGGATCCAGAGAGAGCCAGAGCCTAAAAACCAGAATGTGGTTTGAGCGAGCTATAGATATCTAAATGAAAAAAAATGTCTTACCATATGCATATACCTGTAAACATAAAAGCTCACTAGGAACCTTGGGATCCAAGGTGCTCCCAGATGGACACTGAGATGCCTCAATCAGGGAACTTTAAGTGCCTGAATTTCTGAGACCCAGACAGAGGGAGCAGCCAGTGCTCACTCTCAAGCAGATACTGAAGCAGATACTGATCTGACAGGGACAATCAGGTAAGTGGACTAATAGGTATATGAATATTTTGATGTAGCTATTTAGTAAACACAAAGATTTTCACATTTAAAGATCATCAAAAGTATTCAGCTGAAGATTTTCATCCTAAAAAAGACCCTATCAGAGAAAGTAGTTTTGCCCTTTTATCATATGAGAGAGAAAAACATGACTGGTAAGTGGTTTTAATTCCCTCCTTAGAACAAAGGGATTTTTGTTCATAGCTTCCAGCTTTAGGAAAATGCCTTAAAAATAAAGATCGTTTGGAGTATACCTCTGTCACTTTTCTTATGAAAGTCAGACAAATTTTAGGTGGGTATAGACCATTTAAATGAGGAATGACCATGAATCCAGTAACTTCTACAGAGTGATAATTCAATATGCAATTCTTTCTCACATTTCAGGAAGACAAAGATACGTATTTGACTTTACATATATTTTTCAGAAGAAGAAAACTCAGATAAATGAAGATGAGTATTCTTATATAAACTTAAATGACTATTTTAATAAATGAATGCAAGGCACAAATAAAACTGACATTTTAAAGAACTTTCTGAATGACCTTGTCTATCTTTCCTTTAATAATAATTTAGTCTTTGAAGCAAAAATAATAAAATTTGCTATTTAAGTGCTTTAGAAGCAATTCAACTAATGATCAACAACATTTTCATTTCCTAATAAATTGTTGCTATAGGGATTAAGGTCTGTAAAAGTTTTTTCATTCTGTGCTGTGTGATAAAAGAGTTTAATTTTCCTTGTCTAGGGCAATGCAACCAGATTTCCTACTTGCAGAATAATTTATAATCATGAAATTCTGCCACATCAAGGTCCCTAAGCATCTCTATATTTTAAATTAATTATGATGGTGGGGGGAATATTTTTGTGCCTTTCTTGGGTGTTTGTTTTCTTTGTGTTTTGGTTTGTTTTGGTTTGTATTTTTCCTTGGCAGAAAATGTCTTTCACTAATTCTTGTGAATCTGGTAATGCCTCCAATACAGTAAATACAGCATTTGCTGTAGATTAAATCATCCTCTCTATAGAAGCAAAATTTCTCCAAACTACACACAGAGTCATCATTTGTACCCATCATTACCGGCAGTTCTGTCTGCATACCCCTTTTCTTACCAACAAGAAAGAAAAGTAGGCAATAATTCACAGGAAATTCATGTTTTTGATCTGCAGGAAAATGGGTGCTAAGACACTGTAGAGTGAATGGGAGGACATTACCTTCTTTTACTTTCATGTACCTTTAAGTCAAAGTAGTAACACTAGTTGCAATAGTATTACTATATCACAAGAGGCTAAGTGATTTTTTTAGGTTTTAGATACAAGCCAAAGTGCAGGGACTTTCAGTACAAAAAAGAAGTTATGCTGAAAACATTACTATAAAATATGAAAACAAAGTAAAGGAATGTTCAGGATCCCATCAAAAGATTAGGAAGTTGATTTAACTTTCTACCCACCTGCCAGATTATATATCCACAGCAAATGGCTGTGAGTGGGACACAGGTATGATTTTTGTAACTTTGGATTGAACATGCCTGGACCTGAATTTTAAAAGATAGTACAATTCTGATTTCAGCTAAAATTGGTGTCATTTTATTACCAACTGTATAATTCTACCATCCATATCCAAATCCAAACTCTATCTCTAGCATCCTGTTTGTAAATAGTACACTAGC